>JAVSBS010002401.1:25894-40619 GCA_033124195.1 Coracias cyanogaster | reverse complement strand
GTATGCAAGAGAACAAGAAGCAACAGGTGGAAATATACAAGGCAGCCTGGAACATCTAGGTAATTATCTAGACATAGCCCATTAGCATACATACAATACAGAAAACAGTGATCTAGGAAATCGGAATACTTCCTCACACGGGGTATAATAACGTTTCATTTAGCTTTTAGACTGGTGAACTACTCTCATCAGCAGTGCAGGAGGGTGGTGACGATCCACAGTTTAAAAGCTCCAGTGCCTTGTTTTTAATACAGTCTTTTCATGTACATCTTCATCTTTTAAAATAACTACTGTAGCTACTCGCAAGCCTGTTTCATTTGTACTTAATGCTTAAGCCTACTTGGAAAGAGAGGTTAGCAACAACATTACGCAGAAGTGAGACAGAATCACAGAATGCTGGGGATTGGAAGGGACCTTGAAAGATCATCTAGTCCAATCCCCCTGCCAGAGGAGGATCTCCTAGATCAGGTCACACAGGAACACGTCCAGGCAGATTTTGAATGTCTCCAGAGGAGACTCCACAACCTCTCTGGGCAGCTTGTTCCAGTGCTCTGTAACCCTCACCATGAAGAAGTTTTTTCTAGAGCCCACAGTATGCTCTGCGCACAATGAACGTGCTATTTGTACAGCCTCGAGATGCAAACACACACACAAAACAAAACTCTGAATCCAGCAGATCAGCACTGCCAGATCACTACACCCAACTGATCCTCCCTGCTTCCAAACAGACTTCAGCACAGTTCACCTGAGCTTTACATATCCACAGAGACTACAGCCTCTCTTTTATCCCTCACTATTTAGAGTATTCTCCTCCTTTCCTCAAAGGCCACCTTCTAAGGATCCATATACACATAGCTGCTTTCACCCCTTACCTCTCCCTTGTCTCCTCATTCCATACAATTCCCTATTGTAAACAGGAAAAAATCCACAGTTGTTTTTCACCTCTACTATTTTTCTTCATTCATACATAAAGAAAAAAGACTTCAGCCTGTGTTATGTGAAGATAGCTCTTCACATGCACAAAACTAAATGTATTTACTTTTGCTTGGTCAGAGCATGAAAGTTTCCTCACAGTACCTCCCAAATGGAAGGAAAACCTCTTCGGATTTTGAAATCCCAGTTATCTCTCCCTATTTTTCTCCCACACCTGAAAGGTGATATTTGCAGTTTCCCAGTACTTTTGGTCCCTGACCCTTGTATTGTATAAACCTGCGCTTACTGGTATTGCATCAATTTACTAAGACCATTATCCTGAACGTTTGTTACGGCTCAGTGGAACCAGAATCACACTAACTGATGCACGTCAACCTACATTTGGACCTACTCTCACTAGTGACTTGCTCCTTCAGACAGTGCGGGTGGGAGAAAAACATGCTGACCAACAAGCAAGACCAACTATCTTTCCCCAAAGTACACAAGTTTAGCGTGTTTGAATCTTACCACGCACATCTACAAATACTTGGGACTATTCCGACCATTCCTTAGTGTATTTAAGTTGGGCAATTCCACAAAACGCAGCTTGACTGGAACAATTTAACAAGGAGAAAGAGGAAAAAAAAAAAAAAAAAAGAAAAACTCAGCAAAACAAAACCTGACGCTTCTATCTGTTCTGATAACCGCGTATCTCAGCACGCTGTAAATTACAGTGCTTTGAACTTCGGTCAACCCGCTCTGGTTTAGGGAAGGACAGCCCCGCAGCCAGCTACCCGGGCAGAGAAAACCCATTAACAACCGCCTGCATCCTCCCTTTAGAGGGAAAATCACGTGTAGCGGCCCCCAGGGCTCCCCCGGCCGCCGTGCGAGTCATGGGACCGCCAAACTCCTGACCGAGCCCTTTCTGCGAGCCTGGGGCCACAGCGCGACGCAGCCACCCCGCCGAGACGCGCGGCTCCCCGGTGCCGGGCAGCCGGACCGCCTCCCCTCCGCCTCAGCGGGCGGCCGGGACGAGCCCGCACTTCGAGGGGAAGCCCCAGAGCGAGCTTCCTCAGAGGCGGCTCCCGTGGCCCCGCCGGGACGGGCCCAGCCGGCGGTACTCACGTATCGGCTCACGAGGGTCCGGAGAAGGCTGCAATCCATGGCGGGCGGGCGGCCGCCGCTGCCCGGGCACTCAGGACCGCGCCGCCGAGTGCTCGCCGGTGCCGCCGGGCTCTCTGGCTCGCCTCACTTTCCACATGCAGGGAGCCGCGCTCACCCCGCCAGACCGCCGGTACCCCGGCCCGGCGCTCGCCGCCGTCCCCGGCTAAGCCATGTGCTGCTCGCCGCCGCCGCTGCGGCGCGGCGCCCTGCGGCTCCTCATGCCCCTCCGCCGCCACAACACTTTCGCGGAGGGAAAGGCGGAGAGGATAAACCGCCGCCAGCCGCTACCGAAGCGGGCAGCTCCCGGGAAGGGCTCTCCCAGCTCCCGCCCCCAGGGCTTTATCCGGCGGGCGGGACGCGCAGGGAGGGAGGGAGGGGGAGAGGTGGGGTCCCGGTCCCGCCCCCGCGCCGCTCCCCTCAGGCGCGCGGACCCGCCCGGTACCGGCCCGGCTCGCGCGGCTCCCGCTTTGATCTCGTCGGGCGGCCCCGGCAGCGCACGTCACGCGGGGCCGGGCGGGCGGGCGGGCGGGCATGCGCGCGCCGGCGCCCCCTCCCCCCTCCTCTTCGTCGTCGTTTTCCGCGCGGCGCGCGGGGCTGCCCGCCGCCGTTAACGGCGGTTAACGGCTCCCCCGGCCGGGGCGGCCACGGAATATGCCGAGAGGAGAAAAGCCCCGTAAAAAAAAAAAACACCCTTCCCTCTTTTTCACCGCCTGCACCTGCCCCCGGTGCTCTCCTCCCACCTCGGCCCCGCCGCCGGTCGCGGGGGAGGCGGGACGCGGGGTGAGAGGAGCCGGGCGGGCACAAGGTGAAGGAGGCTGAGAGCAACAGGGAGCGGCCGCCGCGCCCTTCCGGGGAGCTCCGGGGCGGAGGTGTCGGCGACCCGCCGGCGCCAGGGGCCGCTGGGGCGGGCGGCGCCCTCCCGTCGGTGCCCGGCGTGAGGCGACGGTTCCTCTGGCGCGACAGTCCGCCGGAGTACGACGTGCCTCGTACTGCACCGCAGACACGCTGAAATAGCTGTTAACCGATAGCACGCGGCGGGTCGAAGTGGTATTAAAGGCAAAATCTCCTTCGCAGAGCCCCGCGCCGGTTCCTTGGCTTCCGGGGAAGAGTTGTGTTTGAGGTACACGGCGGCGGAGAGGCTCCGCTCCGTGTGTGAGCGCGGAGCAGGCCGCAACCTCCCCGCTTGTAAAGCACCGCAGAAACACTGACCGAGGCCCCAAAGTCGCAGCCCCAATAAGCCTGCGAACAGTCGAGAAGACTTGTCGTCGGTGACGGGACCAGCACAAGTCAGCAAAAACGTGCCCGAAGAGAAGTAGGAGTATATCTTTATCCCATCTTTTCTCAGCTACCTGGAAGAACACCTTTAAAGGCCTTTGGTTTCCTCAAGCCTTGTGTTTTCATGCCATTCATACCAAAGGACTCACTCAAGTTTGCAAGACCTTATTACCTTACAAGAGAAGGTAGTCTCAGATAGCTTGTGTGTTACTCTGTATGACTTACAACGCTAAGATTTGAAGCTAAATGGTTTCTCCAAAATTAATTGGAACATACTAATTTCACAAAATTCAGTATTTTGCTAAAAAATGTTTAGAAAGCAAACAAGTATTTTATACTTAGGAAAATCCATCCCCTTCTTTAGCAGCGATCATGTAAGCTATCCTTTATCACCTCACTCATGGCCAAAACAAGCTCATTTTCACTCCTTTTATTTTTATGTTGTCACAATTCCACAGTTCTCCGGACACCATAAAATCTTCTAACCCAAAAAGTACCCAACTTTCTAATGCAGCTAATATATGCAGGAAAAATAGAGATTACACTATTTGAGATCATCACATAAATACTAAGAGAAAGGACATGTGACTGGTTCTTTACAGGTCACCTTTAATTTAGATGCATTATATATGTTCAGCATTTTTTATTACTGGTGTGATTGCAAAATGTATCATTTAATGCACAGTAAGTGCGGTGTGGTCAAGCTAATGTTGCTATCCAGACTCTAAAGTGATATTGGTATAAAACTCTATTTTATTCATTTTTATTATTACTAATAATTTTTATTAATTTTGCAGCACCTCCCATTTTCATGGTCCTATTTACAGAGCTAACACTTCTGTAACATACGTTTTTGTACTTATATTTCACTTTTGAGAAACTAGCACTGAATCTGTAAGGGGGAAAGAATTAAAAGAGCTATGAAATGGGAGGATTTTTTCTCAAAATTAGGAATTCTGCATGAGTTAACACAAAACTACTTTCTTATCTGTTTGTTTACACAAACAATTACATATTAAAATAATATGTGTGTGTGCTTATCATCAGTCTTTAGGAAACTAGTTTATTACAAAAACTAGTTTATTAAAAAAACCCCAGAAGATCCTAATTCATGAACATGAAGTGATAATGTTAAAGTACTCAGACTGAGAAGTTGAGTGTTCCTGAAGTTCCCGGCTTAGCCACTCTATTTTCAAATAATCTATGGAATATTCATACTTTGTAAGATTTTAATAAGTTATTCTACTTTTAGTCAAACCATGCCATTTAATCAGTCCAGTGTCTTCAATGGCATTGCTTCTTACCCAGATTTTGAATGAAAGCAAATTTTCAAATTATGCAGAGAATTGCTTTTTAAAGTTTTCTTTAATACTTTTAGTAGTTTCTTTCATCCAAATATCACAATATATTTTCCACATAATTGTCGTTTCTTCGTGGAACCAGGTGATTACTCCTACTGGTTAACACCTGCAAGACCCATATGCTGTTTCCATTAGAGGACCAGTGCGCAGTGCCCATGCTACTTGGTGCACCACATAGAGCGCTTCTGAAGGGATGGGAGTTCACCTGATGAGCTGGTGGCAGCTGACAACAGCGCAGTGCTGAGCATGGCCATCACGGGGATATTCCGAGCTCCTCGCTGTTTCCTCAGCTTAAGTAATAAAGATGGGGCTGCAAGAAACTTTTTCCTAAAATCCAGAGCATGGACCCTACTCGTGGGTGTAGGTCCCACATGGATGCAAAGGTTAGCTGTATTCTCCAAGGCAGAAAGGGGACCGTGGCTCCTCTTCTCACTGACTCTTGCAGCCAAGGGCAGATATGTATTTGCCATTTCCAGGCTACTGCTCAAGCTAAGCCAGGCCATTTTTCTGCACTTGCTGTTCAACCCGTGGCACTATGCTACCAACAAAAAGAGAGAAAAGGAGCACAGCTGGATCCTGGGTGCACATTGACGTGAAATCCCAGCCTGCATTAGTTGTCCTTTGTACCTGTATTTCCACGGAAAGGAAACCTAAACGTGCAGCCCAGAGAAGAGCACTGGTAGGCCACTGAAAGTTAACACAGCATACCCATGCTGACTGCACGGTGTTTGTGCCAAGGGGACTGAACAGCAGATCTGTGTGCCTTTTTGGAGTGACAAGTTCCTCCAGGGTTAGTACGCAACTGAGCAGGGTGTTTAGGTCATACTTTTAGACTTAGGTACCTCAAATCTGCCTAAGTTGGGCTTAAGGTGCCTGAGTCTTTTATTGGATCTAGCCTGAAGTGACTTGCTAAAGGTCACATTGTGACTGAACAGTGAAGCTGAAAGAGGAACCTTGATCATATTGGTCATGGATCTGTTCTGCCTATTATGCAATGTTTCACTTCTAAGCAATTTGTTAAACTGATCATCTTTGTCTTTGAATATGCCATCACATTTATTTCACTCCTCATTTCTCATTTAAAAAATAAATTTCTAAAATTAACTATATGCTGTCTATACCTTGTGTGTCCTAGCTGTCTTTTCTAAATTTCTTGCAGCTTTTCTGACTGCAGATTAGACCCCCTGCTCTATTGCTCTCCATTTCTCCTTCCTATTCTTACTGAATGGTTTACTCTTCTGATCCACTACCTCTCAGCCTACTCCTACCTGCCCAGCTAAATTACCAAATGCTCTAGATCTTACTGTGTACCACAGAATCTCACACCCCTTCTGATTTACTTACTACATCAGTACAGCTCTGCTTGAAACATCCTGCTCAGTGTTTAAATAGCAGTAGATATCAAGGTGAATATGTTATGGTGCAGAGGATTTACTCTTCTGATGTACAGCTGTATTTTCTGCTACTTTGCAATCCTTATTGAGTTGCCCTTTTTCATAATTGCAGTGAAAATGTTGAGGGACAGGTCCAAGGGCAGCAGCTCACTTCATGCTGAATTCTCTCCTTGAGGCAGAGATACTCTGTGGTTTAGTCCACCTCAGCTCTGGAAGGTGGGAAGGCAGGATTTAAAGCTGGGCCTCAATAAATCATAGAATGCATTGGGTTGGAAGGGACCTTCAAAAGGTCATCTAGTTCAACCTCTCTGCAGTCAGCAGGGACATCTCTAACAACATCAGGTTGCTCAGACCACCATCAGGCCTGGCCTTGAACATCTCCAGGGACAGGGCCTCCACCACCTCCCTGGGTAACCTGTTCCAGTGTTCCGCTACCTTCATAGTAAAGAACTTCTTCCTAACAAAGCTCCACAGTTATCACAAGTGCAATGGTGATATAGCGTGCATGGATAATATGGTAGATATCAGAGGCACTAGAGTTCTAGATTTTAAAGTGTTTGACATCTGTTTAGAGTCCTGCTTTCTATTACATTACTGACTGTACCTCTAGTAGTTCTGGCCAAAGTGGCTAAATACTTCTTGAAAAACCTCTTTGACTTAGGCACATGTGAGAAGAGTGTGAGGAGAGGGAAAAGACAGAGACTGAAAAGGCATGAATTGTATGAGCTCATCTGCTTGGGAAAGTGGTGTATGCTTTGACTGAAATCGCTTATCCTGCAGTGTTCCTGCCTTTTCCCCTATTAATATGTCACTTCTTAATTGTCTCTCCTTCTATTATATTTCTGAAAAGCTAATCAAAAGAGCAACTTCTTCTCTTTCTTGCATCTACACCATATATTTAAACTAGTTAATTTGTATTAACAAGGGAAGTTATTCCCTCAGTGGAACAGATGTTTGTGCTTTGATCTATTGCAAATAGTATTTTCTCAGATCCTTCTGAATATTGTTTGTGAAAAGAGATACCAACGCTAATTTTGAAGTCTTTGTTTTATGTTAAAAACATTACACTGCCTGGTGTTTGTGATAGATGCACTTCATTTCAAGAATAATGTAATTAACGATTATTGTGGTACTCCAGGACCGCTAACAAATCGAAGGTGAAGCCAAAGCAAGCAAAATGCCCGGCATCAAACCACTGTGATGATGAATTTATTTAAAGTAGAGTGGCCCAAAGGACAGACAATTAAGCACTGAAGACTGAAGATCATTTCACTCTTGCTTAAAATTCTTGGTGTAGGTCTCTTTTTTTTCCAGAAAGTACATATGAAAATGAGACATATTTCTGATTCTCTGACTTTTCTGTTTCTAACCTCTGGCAATAATGCATAGCTTCTGTTATAGTCAAAAGCTAAATGCACTGTCATTATGACAAAATATAATTCCCACATCCTTGCTAACAAAGGTGACCTTTGTTATATAGTTCCTTAACAAAATCCCTTAAAAGAACAAAGTTTGGCGTCTAAGTACCTGACACAATCAAACAAATGCATGTCAGTTAAAATAATTTGGCTGCAATCTTCTGCCAGCTCAGGCACTTCTCTGCAATTACACCAAGATTTGTTCATTTGCATTACCTGTGTGTAGCTTAATGAATCACAGGTCTTTAGCAAATACATCTTTGCAAAAGATCTAGTCCCTGGTTGCTGCAAAGTAATCCTTTTCATCGGGAGAGGCACAGCATTCAGGAAGGTCTTACTAGTGATACAAACAGTAGAAGGTCCCATCACACGGACCCTTTTGAAGACTTGCCCCATCACTGTGAAGCAGTGTTATTAAACTCATTAAAAGGAAGCCCAGCCTCCACCAGAGGAAGCTTCTCCTGGTATGGAATGCTGTTGGCTGCTATGGTTACTAATGTGATCTTCCATTTACTTCCTTGTTCACTCACCTGCTTTCCCATTCAAACAGCACACACAAGTACCTTCAGAGATATTTGTTACTGGAATAGTGACAAACCTCATTAGTGGCAGCCATGCATAAACAAAGGGAAAAAAAAGATACAAATAAGCAGCAAATAAACAGAAGAAAGAGCTGGAATCTCTAGGTATTATGAATAATATTCTGTCTTTGCTGCTGTGTGAACTTTGTGTTCTCTTTGCTCTGGATTTGCATTAATGTTAGTCTTGCCTTATGTCTCTATTTTACACTTCAGTGCTTTGATCCAGCAATGAACTCCCCACAGTCAGACTCCTGTGACTGTAGAGCTGAGTGCAGTATCAGGCTCTAGATGAGGACAATATTATGGTTTATTTTTGGTATCTTAAAGGGACAGAACATAATTTTGCTGTTTCATTTTATTTTTGGTAGCACCTCACAGGTCTGGTTCCCACCTTTGCTTTTTTTTTTTTTTTTTTTTTACCTTTTTCATTTTTCTGGTCAGCCTGTCTAACTGTGTAATAGTTCCACACTGTGAAACTGTCAAATTCCAAATAAATTGCATGTCTTGGAACCGCTTTCTTTTTCCTCAAAAATGTCAAGGAAAAAGGGATTACTTTTTTAGAACGCACATGAAAATTCCTGTCATATTCCATGGTAATAACCAGATGGACTAGGTAGTACAACTAGTATTCATCATAACATACTTCCAGGTTAGAATGTACTCTCCAGCCATATTTTCTAAGTTAGTAAAACTGGTGTTCATCATAACGTGCTTCCAGGTTAGGAAAGGCTTTTTGGCCACATTTCCTAGCAATAAAAGCAAGCAGCTGATCCTCCAAAAGGATAGTAAATAAAAAGGATATAACTTTCCGGCTACTTTAATGTCGTCTGTAAAATTACTTTTGTTCTGATGTAGCATGCAATCGAAGCTGAAAGAAATCTTTTAGTGGTTTGTTGCTTCCCACCAAATAAGCCACTATATATAGCAGTATCAGCATTCTGGGCTTCTAAAAAGCTGTGGTTCAGGTTTCTCAAGAATAACTGCTTTTTCTCCTGACTGTGTTCAATTTGTTTTATAACTGTTTATTTAGGAAGCGTGAATAGTTACAAATCAATACATAAAGTACCAGAAATATTAAACACTAAAAAATTGAGCCTTTTGCTTAGATAAAAATGATGCAGTGATACAGTCATCAGATTTTCCAGTTTGAAAGTTACGACCAGCTGGAGGACAAATTCCTAAAAAAGTGACACAGCGCTGCAGTCTAGGACAATCTGGCTTCTCCCACAGAGAATGGCCGCGTACCTTTGCATCTTTCTGCTCTTCCCCTCCATCTGGGTTATTCTTAGAAGCTGCATTCTCATGCGCTGAGAGTGGACACAGCAGGGGTGGAGTGGTAGTGGGAGGAGGCTGTCCAGGAGGAGGTCCTTTCTTCACCCCTCCAGATCTCCTAATGAACCCCCACAGGGGCAGTAGGGATGGACGTAGGATGGATACAGTCCATATTCTTTTCTTTACTGTAGGTAAATCCCAGATGGCAGCCACACAGACCACACCTCTTTCATTTCCTTTGTCCAAAAGGTGTCATCTTTTTCTCTCAGACTGGTAAAACTGCCAGTATTCCAATAAATGTTTTCAAAATAATTTTTGGCAGTGTTTTCAATATTAAAGTTCTATACATGGCTTTTTCATCTGCATGTAGCTAGTGTTAAAACCTACTTCTACGGCCACAGCTTATGCGATGGAGAAGCAGTTCTTTAAGATTCTGCTGTCTATTCCCTTACTGCAGCTATGTCTGGCTCGTCTTGAGCACTGCAGAGGTTTGGCATGATGAGCATTGTGTGGACTGGGAATCTTGCTGTGAGGGAACGTGGTGAGACTTAGCATTTTGTAGACAGACTCAATGAAGTGTATGAGATCCCTGAAGCTTTCATCCATCACAACATTCAATTCCATCATGTCACTTGCTGTGAAATGTGTAATGGCCACGGCCATTGCTGTTTTTTTCCTGTGGGAGTTTGCCTGTAATTTCAGTAAAGCTGCTGTTATAAGTTTGTTCCAACTTGTCATTTGTATATTACTAGACATCATTTTAGTTAAGTAGGCAATAAATCTAGGAAGAATGTTTCCTCCAGACAGAGATGCACTAACACAAACCCTTATGTACTTAAAAAAGGGCTTAGGGAAATAAAAATTACAGTTGCAAAAAAGCCAAAAATAAAACTTATATTAGCATTTTCATTGTCTTATCTTTCCTCTCCAGAGTATGGCCTGTTGACTTGTAAAATATCTCTATATTATATATAATTACAGAATTTTGAATTCCATGCTCTTCTATAACATTTCACTCATTTAAATCCTGTGGAGGGGAGCAGGAAGGGGAGCCAGGCTGGTATAGACGCTGGTATTCTCTGTGGGCAGAAGTATTAACTGGCAAATCTAGAAAGATCTTCTGGTCACTTCACAAATTTTATAAGCAAGAGGAAATCTGTGTAGTTTGCTGAGGGTGCAGAGGTAGACTTGTATGACTATGAAAGTAGCTTGCTTCCACATAGTACATGTGCTTTTGTTGTACTGGAAGTTTGGGGGTTTTTTCCATGTTTTAGTATATTTCATGTAATGCGTGTATGGATTCCATGGTAATTACAAAAGAATTAATAAACCATGGTGACAACATCAATGCCTTGCCATGATAATTTCCAAAGCTGTCAGCTCTGAAAGGAGGAAATCCACCTGGCTTACAGCTGAGTAGGAAGGAGAGCCAGTCAACAATTTCTACACAGTGTAAGAAGCTTGACAAGGGACATATTTTATCTAGAGACTTTGGTTTGCAAAGCACCAGTTTCTTCTGAGATGTTAAGTCTGCGCAGACTAAGATGACTTGTTCTGAGGAAGCTCATGTTTCCATGTAACTGGGCTTAAATTTTTGTTAGGCAAACTGAAACTTTTCCTGACTTTGTGTTTACACTGATTCTAACCTGAGATGTCTGTTTGCCAGAGTAGGCTGTTCTGGCAAGGGAAATCAATTACCGTCATGTCAGCGGGTGAAAGTCTCTGCTGGACCGAGGCAGAGGCTGCTGAAACAGGGGATTTTACTTTCTAATGTCCAGAAATGTGGGATAGAATAAAGTATCCTTAGCTGGGAATTGTTCCAGGAGAACTGATGCTTAATAGTAGTGAACCCACGGTGAGGTGGATAATACTACCAGAAACCGTTTAAGAGGGATGTATCTGGTAGTAAGCTAAATACTATGATTAAGTGCCACCAACAGTATTTGATGCTCTATAAATAGACAGGTATACTAGGGCAGTCCTGCAGCAGCCAGTCAGTGTTGACTGATATTAAAGCAGTTAAGGCTACTGTTGCTTTGCCCCATTTTGATACTACTGCTTCTGCAAGGCTGGCTGGTGCTGGAAAGGAAGGGCTGAAGCATGACAAGTCCCTAATTTGTATCCTCCACAACTAGTGCTTTTAACATCCCCAGGTGAAAGTTGAGAATACGAACTATCTTACTTTTTGAGTATGCCTCTTTCTTTTGCTTCCTACAATAATTGTTTACTGGCAGTTTCCTGCCTGAAATTAGGCCACCTTTACAAATGATCTTCAGCGTTACTGCAGAACGGTGAATGCAGCTGAATTTTCCTATACACAGAGATAAAGCTGTGATTCGAAGCCATGTGAAGTATGAATGCTGACCTGAATCACACAGGCCTGCCCTGACACATCTGAGCTGGGAATTGTATGTGCATGTGTGACATTTCTAGAACTAATCATCCTAGCAGAACGAGTTGTACAATGGATATTGATTTATAACTGGATGTGGGAGCATTTGTTCATGTTTTCATACTGCTGTTGAAATTGAATTCTATCAATTAGCAACCACTTTGCCTCCTCTATACTGAGAAGTACATGAGCAAAGAGCAATTTCAAACTTCTATCTTAGTTTTGCATTTTGCTTAGAAAAGGGAGTAGGGGAAATGCCAGCTTGTTCTACTCTTCCCTGCTGTGCCCTTCCTCCCCCTTTGGAAAGAAAAGGTAGCTCAGGCTAATCATCAAAGGCAAGATATTAAGGGAAGAATCCAGTAGTGGGAGAAGTTATTTATGAAGGCTTTAAGGCCATGAGTCAGGAATTCCTTCCTTGAAATACTTAGCCCTTAGGCTCCCTTCCCATCCTTTGCCTGCTACTGTGTAGCCCCATTGACGTCAGTGGCATAGGTATGACTGAAACAAATTTGCTCCTGATGTTCAGCACACGTTAGCAATCTGAGTGGCTTCTTGGATTTCTGAGGAGCTGCTTTGAGGGTGCAGGGTCGTGATGGTAGAGACAGAAACAAAGCCTTATGAAAAAAATTGATGAAGACATGGGTGTCTGCTAGCCAGAAAGAAGAGAGACGAAGGGAAGGAAGGAGATGGAACAGAGGAGGGATGATTATTTGATAGCTCTTTATTTTATTAATTCCTGGCCTAAATATTTATAAAACTGTACATAGCCACATGCATGCAAACTCCTTTTTTCTGTTTAACTTTTAGATTACAGTGAGACCCTTTAGTGTCCGTCACTGTATACACACACACACGGTGATACAAAATCATGGCACCTTCCTGATAATGCATGACCCAGTGGCTGATGAATTACATGTATGTATATATATAGCATATATACGGGATGATGCAATGCATGTACAAACACATTAACCTATTCATAAAGAAGAACTTTCTGCTAGAAGAGAATTGGTATACCATAGCTGAAATAGTATTACTACATTATATTACATATTCCTTAAGCATCAGGGTTATGGGAGATATAAGCCAATTTTAGTGAAGCAGCAGCATATGTTGTCTGAGTTCCATTACTAGACTGCTGTCAGTACCCAAGCTAGTGTGCATAAAGCTCATTTGGAGGGCCCCATTACAGCTCTGTAGTTTTTAGACAAGCCCTTAATGGCACAGAAACCCTGGATAATAAAAGCATTGGTTAAGTCATAGCACTTTCTATTCAGTCTCATACTCAGCAGGCAAAAGAAGGCTGTGGAAATGCTATGTTACACTCAGAAAATTTTAAAAAGCAAACAAACAAAATTTTATCTCACAGCTGTGCGTCTGCTCGTATCAGCAGGACATATTTAGCTGTGTTTATACAGAAAGCAAACAGGTAATTGGACTTCAACAAGAATCAGTGAAGTACTCTGATTGGAGTTTTTTAAAGAAACATTTGATTTTACAGTGACAGCATAGCTGGGAATTTTTACTGCATGAAATTGGAAACTGCTAGAAATATGAGTATTGAGTTGGTTTATTCTTGTGTTCATCACAAACAAAATACTGTAAAAATAACTTTATTAAATAATGCAAGAAAAGAGCATTTACTAATAAAATTATAGTGGTGTTGAAAGGCCTAAAGAAGTACTGAGGTGCTGTATATGCCTATAATGTTATGCAAATGCACTAGAAAATCTAGTCTAGAAGGCCCGAGTTTTTATGTTATATTAACTAGTGAACAAAGAATAGCAAAAAGCAGATAGCATGAGACCACACTACTTTTATTTTACTTTTAGAGATGCTTTTATTCCACATACACAAGCATTATTACTTGAAATAGATACTACTTATTGCTGGGTTTGCTTAAGTATTATTTCCACGGAGGAAACCATAATTGTGCTTCCTTTTTGCCCAGCAATTTTCCTCCTAGTGTGATACAGCAATACAGTTCTGCATAACATCCTGCATTATATACAGTTTCCAGGTATTCCAGCCTCTACAGGCAAAACCCAACATGTCGTCACTTCTTTATGCAGCCTGGTAAGTTTGCCAGGAAAAGGTGAAGATAATGAACTTTCCTGCATGACTAATGTGAAGAAGTGCTTTCTGAGGAAATATCCTTTCCTTTTTCAATAAGCTTGCATGTTCTTCCTATACTGTTAGGCTGCCAAGCCTTTTTCATTAAAAGCTAGAAAATTTGGCATGGCTTCCCCTCAGATCTGAGTGGATTGTTCATACATCTAATGTAGGCACATATGAGGCAACTGATTTATCATACTTAAGTATTGGTGTCCTTGACATTTAGATCTTAAAATCGTGTTTAGGAACTGAGGATATTATGAGTATTATGCAAAACAGGGTCTTCAGGAATGGTGTTTGTGGTGGTCAGGGTAGCAGTAAGAGTTTGGGAGCTCTCATCAGAGTTCCTGCTGAGTTTTGTCTGGGGAGGAAGGATATTGAGGAGCGATACCATTGGTACCTGCTATGGTTACCAGACGTTTACGTGTCCCTGTTCAGTCCTACTGCCATACGAGCATCAAAATGTAAACAGAGAGTGGAATTTGATCCCATCTGTTAGATAGTTAGGCTGATAGCTTTGTAATTCACTCTCTAGGGCTGACACATCTGAAGTATGCTAGAAAGCAGATATAGTTTAGAAACTGCATCCTGATACAATAATCCTCTCGATTTTATACCTTGGGGAAGGGAGATTGTTACTGACAGACTTCCAGATTACTATGTTAGGCTCTTTTTCATGAAGCTGTTAAAAAAATACTATGACAGGTTCATTCTGCCTTCAGTGAAACAGGACAAACACCTCTAGACTCGAGAGGGAAGATGCTCTGGGCCAGCATTTTGCACAAACCAAGCCATTTCACTTTGTACCAGCCTGGTCTGCTTTGTCCACAAATGTGCACAG
>JAVSBS010002401.1:15071-25794 GCA_033124195.1 Coracias cyanogaster | reverse complement strand
GACATTTAGATCTTAAAATCAAAAGAGCCTGGGACTGCACAGTGCTTCATTGTAAACAGGGAGGTGTGCCCCTGCAGGCTTCAGTTACTGAGCATCGGTTTAACGTTAAGGGGCAAATAACCGCAAAGCAGCATAATAGGACACTTCTCACTTATACATCCCATTTAAAACTCTGGAGATGTATTGTTTCTGATAGGTGGGTATCATAACTGGATGCCAATCAGGTAGGTATCATAACTTGATGCCAATCACTCTCACATTACCCTTTTAATGATCTGTTTCCAGGCAAGATTCAGCACCAACCTGACAAGGGGGAGGTAGGGGACTCCAGTTGTAGCAGCTGCAGAATATATCAAATACTGTGCTATATTATTTCTCAGCTTCCATTCAATGGTGAAGAAAGTTTCAGTCTGTCCCAATCTACAGTGGTGAACTGAAATGGGAGGGGAAGGGGAAGCAGGGACAACCAGATATCTCAAAATGACTTGACTTCCCTAAATCTGTCCAGTAAAAGTCATCTTTTGTATTAGCAAAATCATCTGAATTTTTAGGGAACAAGAAAGGAGTCTACAGAAATGCTTCAAAAGACAATTTTGGTCCTATTTGTGAAAAAGGATTATAAACCAAAATTGTGTCTCCACAGTAGACAAAGGAATGGCGTGACTTTCTAGGATGCTTTTAGGTTGACCTCACAACCCTGAGAAGCATTACAGAGCCAGGAATACAAGCTCAACAGAACTTCAAAGGACTTGGCCAGATTTATAGAATCACTTACTGAAAGTAAATTTCTGATGGAAGGCAACACTAAGAAGGCAAAAATAGTCTCCTGGCATCAAGTAGGCACTAAAATCCCTGGAAAAAATGTTCTTTGTGCTAATATGTTTTATAGGATGCCATCAGGATTGATACTGTATGCTAGAAAATCTGATGCAACAGTTGTGATGATTATCATGTGACAAGAAGAGGCCAAATGCAGATTAAAAAAATGCATCTATGTATTGGATCCAATAAAAAGGGAAGGAGTGCTTTGTCCAGCATGAAGATGCTAGTCCTGTTTACAAGAGGTAGATGTAATAATTAGAAGTTAATTAGCATATTGGCTGTCAGGTAAGAATATTATAGAATACATTTAAGAGACAAACAAAATTTCCTTGCTTTTACCTTGCTTCCATATGTCAAGGTTTTCATAGTGATTGGAGCTACAGGTACTAAGAGCTGAAAGTAACTTGTTCTCTGAAGAGTGGAGGTGGGCAGTTTTCCTGAAGACAGGTGTATCAGGAACACACATTTTTTCAGCCTCTGAGCTCACTTTTTTATGGTGAGTTTTTGTCTTCCATGGTATTTGAGATCCTTTCCTTTGTAAAAATCTCTGAATCAGGGAAGTTTTGCAGAGGTTAGAGAAGGCAATTATAAAAGCAATGATTTTCTAGAAGAAATAAATTTTAAAAGTAATTGTTCTACACCGGAACAAATGTATAAAGGTAAAGGACACTTCTTTTCCTTTCTGTGCAACTTCAGAAAACATCCCTATTTCTACTCATATTAGTGTGTCAGTGATTCCATGGTCCTAGAAATTTTTGCATCCTGTTTTGCTTCAACTGTTTCTACAGATTTCAGACTAAGTATATAGCTGCAACTTGCACATATTCTGTGTTGTCTAATGCCCTAGATATCACTGTTCAAGAAAAGATTAAAAACTGTGTTAAAAACTGGCTGGATGGATTAAAAGAATTGTGGTGAATGGAGTTAAATCCAATTGGTGGCTCATCACAAGTGGTGTTCCCCAGGGCTCAGTATTGGGACCAGTTCTGTTTAATGTCTTTATCAATGATCTGGAGGAGGGGATCGAGGGCATCCTCTGTAAGTTTGCAGACAACACCAGGTCAGACGTGTTGATCTTCTTGAAGGTAAGGAGAGTCTACAGAGGGATCTGGAAAGGCTGGGTCAATGGGCCAAGGACAATTATATGAAGTTCAACAAGGCCAAGTGCTGGGTCCTCCACTTGGGTCACAACAACCCCTTGCAATGCTACAGGCATGGGGAAGAGTGGCTGGAAAGCTGCCTGGTGGAAATGGACCCGGGCATGTTGGTCAACAGCCAGCTGAACAAAAGCCAGCAGTGTGCCCCGATGGCCAAGAAGGCCAAGAGAATCCCAGCTTGTACCAGAAATAGTGTGGCCAGCCCCTGTACTGGGCTGGTGAAGGGTGTTGGGAACAAGTCTTATGAGAAGCAGCTGAGGGAACTGGGGTTGTTTAGATGGGAGAAAAGGAGTCTCAGGGGAGACCTTATCGCTCTCCACAACTGCCTGAAAGGAGATTGTAGCAAGGTGGGGATCAGTCTGTTCAACCAAGTAGCAAGTGATAGGACAAGAGGAAATGGTCTCAGGTTGAACCAGAGGAGGTTTAGATTGGGCATTAGGGAAAATGTCTTTACTGAAAGGGTTGTCTAGCACTGGAACAGGCTGCCCAGGGAAGTGGTCGAGGCACCCTCACTGGAGGTATTTAATAGATGTATAGATGTGGTGCTTAGGGATATGGTTTAGTGGTGGACTTGGCAGTGTTAGTTTTATGGTTGGACCTGATGATCTTAAAGGTCTTTTCCAACCTAAATTATTCTATGATTCCAGGATTATTAGGGGATGGTTTCCTTCAAGGTAACATTTTGTAGTGTCTCATGTTGAATCCGCAAGTCCAGATGTACCAAGTCCACAAATTTTCATTGTGTTTCATGTATATGGCTTGATTTCAACAATGTTTGACTAAAATTAGATCACTGAATTAATTTCAGAAATTTCTGCTTGTTCAGCCAGTCTACAGCTTAATTAAACTGATTTAAAAATACACTAATACTGCCAGCAAAATTAGAGTATCTTCACTGCTCTGCATACTTGTGGGAAACCGATCCACTGTTTTTGAAACCTCACCGCCCGCCAGCGAGCCCTGAGCCACATCCTGCCAGACCTCGCCTGAAGCATCGTCACATGCCGGGAAAGGGGTAGATATACCTCACACACACACACACAGACACACCATTGCACCCACAACACACCATCTACATATAGGTCATATTTTTGACCCAGTTAGGTTCTTATTGGCCCTATCCCCTCCGTGGCTTTCTAACTCTCCTCAGAAAAGGGGTAGTAAGTGGGTGGGTGTGGCGTATTGTGGTATTTTTATAGAGTAGATACTGTTTATGTTAATATATTTGGTAATAAATTTGTTAAATACTCATCAGTCTCTGTAATTGCCTACGGGTCTGGGGAAGGAAGTATCATGTTTTGCCCTCGATCCTCTTCCCTTTTGGGAGGTGGCATGGACACTTGCGCCCGGATGGCGACAATACTATTAAGGCTTTTCCTTTTTTTTTTCCCCCTGTAATTTAGTATTTTGTCACCTTTCCACATCATTCCTCTCTCAGTTGGGTATAATTTTACATGTTTACCACATTTAAATTGATGTCATACAGGACAGACATTTTAAGAAACTCAGGGTAACAATTCTTGCCTGCAATTTCATTAGATTTGTATGTTTGCCCTTTGGCTTAAACGAGTGTGGTCGTTTAATGAAGCCATGGCGATTCAGTCTCCACCGGCACCCGAGCCACGCAGCTGCCACATGGTTGCTGCTGCTGCCCCCCACCGCGGACAGAGGAGAGTTTCAAAATGCCTTTTTGAGTTGAGATAAGGCGAGTTTAATACAGAAACACATAAGAAACAATCGCAGTAGCAACAGCAATAACAACAGTAAGAAAGAAATCTACAAATAAGCGATACTGCATAGACAAAGAGATGCTTCTGAGCAGATCGATCGCAGACCGCGTGTTGCCCCCCTAGAGCCGAAACTGGCCCTAGGGCAGGATGTCAGCATGGTATAGAATAGCCTGGCTGCACCAAATTAACCCTGTCCTGTCTGAACCAGGACAACAAGTAACAAATTAATAAGTGTTCTTTACCATAGCTAAATATGCCTAGTTTTAATAAAGAAAAAAAAAAAAGAACTGCTAATGCAGTTACTAACTTTGTCATGGGTTAATGCTCTTCCTGTGCCCTGTTGGTCTACATTGATAGGTAGGTAATTGGTTTATGTGCTAAGCGAGCTGATTATATTTCCCAGATCCTTAGGGGTCTGAGCAGGGAGAGGGTCTGAAAGATGTAGAAAAGATGTAGACCAGAGAGATCTCCATGTGGGAACATACCTATGAGCTGTGCAATATCTTCTTGAAAGTCTACTTTTTTCTTACATACTTCCTTTCCCACCATGCTCCATTACTTTTAAGTGCTAAAGATTATGTGTACTGCTGTCTTATCTTGCAAAGAAAAGCAAACTGGAGGTACCAAATACGTGTTAAAAAGGCTGAAATCGCTGAAATCACTGGGGTTGAGCATGTGACACAGCAGCCTGAATTCCAGACAGAGAGAGGGAAAATCTTGGACTGTAGTCAGTGAAGGCTAAAGAAAATCAGGAGAGGTCAGAGTTGTAAGTAGCCTAGTACTGGTGAGAGCCAGAATTTCTCATTTTCTTGAGCTCTGTCCTCTCATTCAGACAATTTGGAAAAGAGTAATTCTGTAAATAATTGCTTGAAAAAGCAGGACCAGGAACTGCTCTTCCCAGAAAAGCTTCAGTTTAACACAGAAGGAAGTCAGGCACACCTGTGCATGCTAATTCAGGTAAGACCCTGCTGGAAGGAATTCTTGAAGCAATCAGGCCAGACACTCCAAGCACAAAGAATAAGAGGAGATCTAATACGTTTATATCCTAGCCATTGCCCAGCTGTGACAGATAGACGTTAGCCTGTCAGTTCATATCTAGTTACACTACGAAAAAAATTCAAATCCTATTGCTTCAAAGGCAGAGTGAGCTTGATACTGTTTGATATGTCATGCCAGAATAGCTAACACACTAATCAGGATCCAAGATGTTTGCTCTTTTATGCTCAGCCAGGTGCAGCCAAAAGAGGCCCCTTAAAACCTTTGATTTTTTTTAAAAGAAAATTGGGAAATTTGTCCAGAGCATATAGAAGGGTAGAGAGGACCCTGAGTAGAGAAATGGACAAGAATGCAAAAGACACAGTGAAAAAAAAAACATCTAGACACCTTTTTCCTCACCTAAATGATATTTCTTAATCAACATTGCATTAGTGAAATTCTGAAGAATCTTTGATTGATGTCTTTGATATGGTGATGAGGTCTCTCACAACTTCATATTCTAAATTATCGGCAGAGTATAAAGGACTGGGATATGAGGGTCTTAGGCTTATAGACCATAGGCTCTTTCTTTTGGTTGATTACTAGATGTCCTGGGGGATCTGAATACTAAGTCTGAAAGTTGCCGAAAAGACTGTTTTTTAATTGATAGACCACCAAGAGAAAGACACAGGGAAGTAAGATAAGTATTTTTATGTTATAAATTATCAAAATTTTCAACTACATGCTCAATTGGTATGGGGCTCAGTATAGGTATACTTTGCTTATTGTTTCTTCTAAACTAACAAGATGTAAAGTCTTTTAATAAACATTCTCTTGAGCAAACCGTTTGAGTCATACTCTTGTATTTTGGGTTTACATGTAGAACTGTTTCAGGGGTGAAACAGCACCCCATTTTTAACAGGCTTAGACCTTAAAACATTAAATCTTAAATTTGGAGATGCTAAACCTTGATGTCTCCCACTTGGCATTTGACAAGAAAGCAACAGACAGAAAAGTGCTCTCTCTTCAGTATCTTGTTACTAGAGCATGGGCTAAATGACACAAATAAAGGTTTAACCAGCGCTAGCACAGAATATTATACTAAAAATACTTTCAAGAATGCATTAGAATTTGCTTAGACTCCTAGCAATCACAAGCAAGAATACCATAATATTAGGTCCTATGGTAGCTGCCTAAGAATAGGCTTTTAATGGAAAAATCAATAAATGGTAACCAAGAGTGTTCATCCAGATCTGCATTATATTAACTTTTATTTAACATGCAAAGCCTATAAAAATATACTAGAAATTTCACCAGCTTCCTAAAATATTTGTCCGTTTTACCTATAAAGAGGTACTTTAACGGTCCACAATTTTTTAAAATTATTATTATTATCTGAAATGTATTTTATCTTAGAAGAGCACTGTGAGGCAGAGAAAGTACTTTTCTCCTCACTTGGCAAAGGAAACTGAGAACAAACATTCATGGTGCATTTCATGTGTTGTTCTATGTCTTGATTTTAGCTCAGACTTTCCATATTGTTTAAATGCAAGTGTACACCATGGCATGAAAACTAGGAGTGCAATTTTACTTGCTCTAAGTTTCAGTGCCTGCACTGTAAGAATCTCCACCTGAACAAAGAGTCTGAACTGCTACTATAGGCAATGGAGAGCTATTCAGTGCAGGCAGGGGACTCAGGGAGTTTTCACTTGACCAAATATGTTTCCTTTAGGATGAGATAAATTCCCCTCTGCATGCATTTGTCCATACTGGCTCATAGATTGAACTGTAGACAGCTGTCTATAGCAGACATTTCTACTGTAGACACCTACAGTTTGATTAAGCTGAACCCTGCCCCAGGTAAACTGTAGGGCAGACTTGGGGGAAAAGTAGAGCTACACTAGGCCTTAATACAACTTCAGGTGCACCCAGATATGCTGGCATCACTGTGTCCTCGCTCAGTCTGTCACAATATTCAGTCCTTTTTGGTGCATCATGTGGCAGATTAAGAACGGACACATCTGTGGCTAGTGTGGAAGTTGCAGTGTCCCTCTCTCACATGTGGCACGGACAGTTGGGGTCTGTAGGTAGCTGGAGCTGAGGCTGGCTTATCCTTTGTACAAGGTGGTTACAGGCCGAGTGTTGACCTGGGCAGATAAAGGAATGAAACTCGGTCAGGAAGTATTCTGGTCATTACCCCACCCTCTGCCCTATGGGATAATATAGATGTAAACAGAGTGATTCAGACCAGATCCTGTGGGAAGCAGGCCCTGAACTCCCTTGGGATTTTGTCTCCATGTGAATTATTACAGGTTATGTAGGAAGTCTTTGAGGCAGAAAATAAACAGACTCTGGCATCT
Organism: Coracias cyanogaster; assembly: GCA_033124195.1. Classification (NCBI taxonomy): domain Eukaryota; kingdom Metazoa; phylum Chordata; class Aves; order Coraciiformes; family Coraciidae; genus Coracias; species Coracias cyanogaster. Next base: position 18,750 of record JAVSBS010002401.1, on the reverse strand, counting down.
CAAATCTTAGGCTAATGTTTTGACACCTAGATAACCCATGTTGAAGAGTCTCATGAAGGTTTTTTTTTTTTCTGAAATGCATTAATTTAATATACTAACATAAGATGAAGAAACAAAACCTGAACTGGTTAACTCTTTACATCTGTTTTCATTGAACCAGGAATCATTTTGAATTCTGCCATTTTATGAAGCAGCACCAATCTGTCACAAAAAGAAAATATTGGGTAAGGGAGAAGGAAGAGAGACAAAATTATTGCCAGTTTCAGTTTACTTTCTACTGGAATAATATATTTTACGTTGTGCCTAAAGAGGAGACTATTAAAATATAACTGAAACTTTAGAAGAGTTTAAGGAACATGAAAGTACTGATTTGTTCTCAATTGGTTTTGTATCTTTTCCTACTTACCTGATCAAGTCTGGAACTGTATTTTAAATGGGCTTGAATATACATTATATATTTCTGGTTCCTTCATCTCATAAAGGGTATTAGAAAAGATTTAGAGAAGAATGACAAGGTTGATACAAGACGGGAAAGAGGCTGTGAAAAACAGATTAGGACACTTCAGCTTGCATGACAGATGACTGGGTAGTAAAAATTTTTAAAAGTCATGCATGACAACAATAATTTCTTATTTATCTTCTCATGATACAAGAACTAGATGACAGCAGATGACATTACCCAGCAGCAAGTTCAAAACAACATTCAAAACACACCTTTTCACAAGGTATGTAATTTCACTATGGAAATGATCATCACAGGCTGATGCACAGGCCAAAAGTTTAGATTTCAGTAGTGATTCAAGCAGGTTTTAAAAAAGCCGATAAAAATAATGAAAGAAAAAATCATGGGGACCTTCTGAACAACAGGATGCAGTCTCTCATTTAGGGGGAACCTAAGACTCAGAGTAGGGGAAGTATAGGGTAGGAGTCTTGCCATATGTTTGCTTGGATGGTGTTTGCATTGAGGATATTGCTCAAGTTTAAATTGGCTACGATATTGTGTTGTATTATTTATGCTTCCTGGACAATCTAACTGTCCAGGACAGATGAATGTTACATGTTCTTTATGCCTCCGAGTAAAGGTGCTAAGTTTGCTCTATTTAGGAGGAACTTGTCGTATCCTGGTTGTAGCATAGGCAGACAGAAAAAGGGTGCACCTTTGTCTTAGGTTGGGAGGGGTTTGGAAAGATGACTGTGAACTAGGCTGTGAGTCATTCACAGGTCAGCTCTAACTTGGGGCCCACAACTCAGGCCCCAACTCTTCATGGGGAGAGACCAGCACCGGCCAAGAGTGACCCCTTCATGCCCCTGTCTCCTACCCCTTGGTTGTAGCGGCTGACTGACCTGAGGAGACCCATGACTGACTGCACAAAGCTTACCAACCAGTCAGCACATAGCACTCAACGCGGGCCATAATCAGCCCTGACAACATCATACACAGAAACAACCGACATGGCATGGGGGCGGGTCCTGAGGTCACCTGGAGTATTACTGCAGGGAAAGCAGGATGTTGGATGGTACCAGCTGTCCAGGGGAGGATGCTCATCTGTCATCTCTTCTCTTCCCAGCTGGCCACTGAGAACTATTTTTCTCCTTCTCCTCCACTCTCCCCTTCCCCAAAAGTAACATTCAACATGAGTGCTAATGTGTGCCATCAGCAGCGAATAATTGCCCCTGCTAATAACATTTTGTGCTTGTGAAACCTGTCTCAGCATCCTCTGTGCAACAAATTTAATCCTTGTCTGTTTAAGGGCATTTTAGGTCAACATTCTTGCAGTCTTTGGCTTTGTCTCTGGTAAATTAATTTAATGATATATTGATGCTCTATTTATTGAGAGGGATAAGTATTGCTTTTAAACCTCTCATCATGTCTATTTTTTTCTCCCTAAAAATAAATGCATCCTTACTCTCACAATCAAGTCTAACTGATTAGAGGACTGATTTTTGTACAGGAGGAAATATTCTCTTCACTTAGCACTAGGAACGTGCAGCTCCCTGTCTTCAGTTACAGAAGAGATGTAAAAACTATTATTTCCTATTATTGCTTGCCTGGCTGGTATTAGAAGACCTGGCATTTTCTTGGAAGAAGCTAAATCCCAAAGAGGTATAAACCTGCAGGGTAAGTACAGGTTAAATCCATTTTCAAAGTAACTTCATGCTGTCAGCACTGATTTTTTTATTTGCTTCTGATGTCAATAGATATTTAGATTACTGCAGATTGGATTTAAAATCAGTTTCATGTGATAGAAGCATTATAATACACATGAGAGGGTAGTGCTATAGAGTCTTGGACCAAGGCATCTTGATTTTGTCTGCCATATTAATCATTAATCTTTTCTTATAGTGAACATTTATATTGTTGCTACAGGAATGTGCAAGTTGGGCCATTGTAAAGGCTGAGACCAACCATGTTTCAGATGGATAAGATTATTTTCCTAATACTTGAAAAGCTATGATATGTAATAGGGTAGGGAAATAATCACATCTATTGTTATGTAGCGTTCAATTGGTTTTGTATATAATATAAAATATCATTCTTTATTGAATTCAGGTCAGTCCTGTACTACCAAATATAAAGAAGCATTTGAGAAAGTGGTGGGGTTTTTAAGGACAAATAAATATGGTTACTTGGAATATTATTTTTAGCATGATAGAAAGGTTGAATTCCTTATCCATTGGAGAAAGCTGATATTTTACTTTTATGGGTATATTTTTTAAAACTAGTCATACCCATTAGAAAGACTTGAAATCCAACATGGCAAATGCAACAACAGTAAATAATTTTAATAATTTTACTTTCATACAGTAAAATTATTTAAGGTTTTGTCCTGTCTACTACAGCTGACATGCAGCTGCCTAGCATAAGTAATATTCTATAGAATCCACAGCAGTTAAAAAAATCTAGAAATTATGAAAGCTATGCTAAAATGGTGAAACTAATGGAGCCTGCTAGTTCATTTTATATACTAATACAATGGCAAATTTGACCGTGCATTTTAACTATGTACTCATTTTTACTTCTAATTTTATATGAGTATCTATTGAAGTGTTTAAAGGAGAGTACTATATAGAGCAGCTTTAAAATATTGTTCTGCTGTAACTATATTTGAAGTAGAATTTTCTATCTTGCATTTTAATTCATGCTAAATGTCAGTCTATTACATGATATTATAGATGATATTTGCTACTTTAGCCTTTTTCCTAATATACATGACTTTTCTGTGTATCATAAATATATATGTTCTATATCACTGAGCTGCATACGATCACACGGATTTATGATCTAGATGTTTGTATGTTGCATACATAAAAGTTGTTTTACAGATCAGACAGCCTCAACTTATCGCCCTTATTTAAGGCATTCTACTTAGGATCCAACTCTACCCAAGTTACTGCCCTTTCATGACATCCCAGGGCAGTTTTCATTTCTTTGCACTGAGAAACTCTTTGAATCTTGGTTACCTTAAACACTAACACAATCCAATAAAATTACTGTAAATCTTTGTAACTCCTAGAAGTAAGGCTGAACCACTCTGGAATGCTACTAGCTGTAATCAAGTCATAGAATCATTTAGGTTGGGAAAGACCTTTAAAATCATTGAGTCTGACCTAACACTGCCAAGTCCACCACTAAGCCACGTCCCTAAGTGTCACATCTACATGTTTTTTAAATACAAGT
>JAVSBS010002401.1:0-14971 GCA_033124195.1 Coracias cyanogaster | reverse complement strand
TTTTTTAAATACAAGTCATTGAAATCTTGATTAAAAGTGCAATACAAATAATGTTAGAGTTACAGTAGCATACCTGTTTTATATACACGTCAAAGAAGCATCTCAATTGACCCTTGCAATGCCTTTGTCTGAAGGTGATTAGGAAATAATAAAAGTAAGATAGAGGAGGAATTAAATAAAGTGACCAAGACACAGCTCTGCTTAGTTATATTTAACACATACTACTAGTGACAGCCACCACTAACATAATTTAATCTTGATATTAATTTAAATTAACATGATATGGTTCTCTTTTCCCCTCCTACACATTTTCCCTGTTTAGTGCATGAATAAAACCAAGTAGATTAATTTGAGCACTCAGACAGCATTTTGCAGAATCAGAAGCCCTTTGGAAGAAATATTGACTTCCTGTGGCAACAGGGTGAAAAGGAGGTTCCCCCTCCGTGCCAGAAACTTTAGGAACAACAGTTAGGACAGTAAGAGTTATGGTCACCTTCATTTGACTTCAATAAATTCAGTGACGTGCATTCAATTTGCCGATATGGAACTATTGAATTATTAGGACTATAAATAATGCTGTATATTGAATTTGTGGATTTTCTTCTTTGAAATATGGATACTTTGCTGCTGGTTTATTGGCAATTATGTCCAATATAAAAAACTGAATCTCAAGATACTATGAAGGACTAACTGGACAGGAATTGCATAAGTGACTAAACTCAGTTTTTCAAAGTCTAAATTAACTCCTTGAATTGGGAATATGGTTTTTGAGGAGAAGAATAATGTGTTTTACATTATACCTGGTACATAGTTGAGAATCGTCCAGAAAATTACCATATGCTGCTTTTTTTCCCCTTTGATACCTTTTCCACACTGTGTACTTTTAAAAGACACGCAGTTATGTAGGTATCTATAGTGGATAGGGGGTACATTTGACTGTGTCTCTAGGTAGGAGCAGAAGAGCAACAAGAAGGCTTATGGCTCTTACAAAAGTGCAGATCTCTGTGGAGTTCTACAGACTCATGTGGAAACGGAAAGATAGAACCTTGTGTTTTTACCTGCAGTACTGCTATTCCTTCAGAAAAGCATAGAAGTATTTAACCTGGGGAAACTCCTACAGGTACTAGCTCCCATGACAGAATTTTTCCCTTTGGTGGACAAGACCAGCATGGTCCTTTGGGGAATTTCCACCATGTCTTACGAGTCACCTGTGCTGAGTTGACTTGTTTCACCACATTTATAGTGACAATAAATAAAGTAATTCAGAAAAAGTAATTGTACCGGTGTTTAGGTAAGTTAACCCTGATGTATTACAATATCAAAATATTCCAAATTAAGGAATTGCTGTTACTTTTATCTTTAAATTTAAGGATGGTAAACTAAAATCTCTAACTGCCCTAGAGTAGTGTGTATGTGTGTGTGTGTGTGTGTGACCAGGGCAGGAAGGAATACATGTATCAGAAGAGGATTTAATATGTCTTCTTCCAAAAATATATAAAATAGATTCTTTCAAAATCCTAACATCATAGTCATGGGAAGATGTTAAAAATTAATTTAATGCAAAATGTTTCTTATTAGTTTTAGACTTGTAGCAGCTGCAGCAGGACATTTTCATTTTATAAGAGCAATTCTCACTCTAAATGAATGGAATGTGGATCAGTGTTTCCATATTAGGAGATGGTTCTGCCACAGCTCATCTTTTCCATCAATAATAGATACCTGTCACCCCTGGCAGTTAAGAAATCCTAGCTGGTACTGACTGTTTTCAGATGTGTATCAAAATGAGACTTAAGCAAAGGTTCTTCTGTTGCCAGTTTGAATCATTATTTAACTTTACTCAGTTTGCAGATGAAAGCAGGGCATGTTGTAAATACACAAACATTTTTACGGTGTACTTTATTAATGCTTTAAATTAGAGACTGTCTATTCATCATCTGTCAGAGGCATATTTAATGGGATGGGCTAAAGGACTTCTAAGTCCTTTCTTCTCTCCTCACAGTCAACCCCATTAGTACTGTCATGATGGTGAAAAAAAAAAGTACAACAATTTTTCTCCCATCATGACAGTTAAAGTCTATCCATAACAAGGCCTGGATTTACTTTACTGGACATAAGGAAAAGCTTCTGTACTGTGAGGGTGACAGAACACCAAAACAAGCTGCTTAGTACAGTTGTGGAGTCTCCTTCCCTGCCTCCCAAAACCTGCCTGGATGTGATCCTTTCCAACTTGCTCGAAGTGAACCTGCTTTAGCAGGGGGCTTGGACTAGATGATCTCCAGAGGTCCCTTCCAACTCCTACCATTCTGTGATACTCAAAACACTTTAAATTTTCTGTTAAAGCCTAATGATATTTCTCCCAGTCTTTTCTTAGCTCTGACAAGACAAAAGCATGACAATAGTTTATCAGCTAAGCAGTTTGTAGGAATCCCAGAATAACACTGTCTTATTTGGTTGACACTATGTTATGCTGCTTTCCTAACGCTGGGGGTGGGGTAAGGTGGGGGTGTCTTTCTGACAGCCCTAAAGTTATTTTCTAAAGGATTCCCAGAAAATACAAGCATGCATATAATTCAGAATCAGTTTTGCAAGCATGTTCACTGTCCTTGGAGTAACCATGGTGGTGTTCTACCAGTGACTGGTCCCTAATCAGTACCATCAGAGCGCAGCAAGGGCCAAGGTGCAGAAGAAAAACATCTTATAGGGGCCAGAATGGAAGTGGAGACTCTAGGACACATACATGTATTTGGAGGTGTATATTACAGGAGGAATAGGTCACGGCAGAGTTTTAATCAAACAGAATGACTCATGTTCGTCCTTTGCATAAGTGAGAAAAACTATGCTGAAATCTGTGGAGTTGATTCAGGATTAAGTGTAGACAGTGAAACAAAATGAGGTAGAGTCTGAGTGCAATGTCAAGTTAAAATAAACTTGTGTGGTATGTACCTAGAGTCTTTATGGCAACAGCTGCACACTCCCCGGAAGACGGCCAAGGACTTCATGAGGACGGCTCTCAACTATGTAAAACAGATGAGAACCTCTTCCTAGCAGTAAATAAACTTGCTTATCTTGTGTCTTAGTCACCAAAACTTGTCTGTCAGTGACCTCTAATTAAAGGTCTTTTAACTCTTTGTCCTTATTCTTGCCTACTTTTCCTATTAGTGAAACGTAACAAGTATATATAAATAATTAAAATAATTAAATAATACATATCCAGACAAGTGTATTCCTATTTTTACAGGGAGAATCTGACAAAATAATTCCTTCTTGAGCTTTTTTTTCTGCCATGGTATTGTTATCCGTCAGCTTTTTTGCTTTTTTTTTTTCATGTGTGCACACAACTGCTCTTCAGAATATGATCTTTTCAGATATTAATATTTCACCTACGTTATTCAGCACAGCAGTCTGAAAATTCACATGAGAAGAAGTACATTTCTACTGATGTTGAATGCTGAGATATTTATGCTGTTGCTTAGCATACATGTCAATAGGGAAAGACAAAAGTCTGCTGTTGTGCCTTTACATTTCTGAGAAATTATTTTTAACCAGTCCACCATTTTTATATACTGATTTATGTAAAAGGTTAACAGTAGTTCAGCTGTAGAGATAAAGGGGAAAGACCATAAATCTTGTGATGGAGAAGCTGTTGGTGGTCTAAAAGGACATATTCTCCAAGTACTTTGCAGATCTCAAGACTAACACAAGGACACAGTAAAGGACACATGAAAGGGAACTAAAATATTCTTCTTCCTGCCTGCTTCTCCAGTTGGAAGCCAGGGATAATTTTCAGCCAGAAAGTCTTCGCCTGCAGGGGAACCTAAGATTATGAATCTATTTTGTCATTAAAAGCCTATGGGAAAATATGTCTTTGCTAAAAGTTCTGGAAGTGGTAATGGATTATCGTTAACTGTTCATTTAAATTTGTTTTGTCCTGATCATGTAACGAACAACAGAATTTTGCAGCAGAAACATATACATGGCGGATTGTCCAGATATGTAGAAGCCTTATTGAATGTAAAGGAAATTTGTTGTCATAGTCCTTGACTGTATCAACAGTTTGGGATGTGACCACTGCTTAGCCTGTGGGAAGCATAAATGTTGCTGCTGAAGCTCACTGTGATAATGCCTGTGCTGTCTAGATACAGACCAACTACATGTTTCTGTGATCTCTACTGAGATGCATGTAGCTGTTTCTCTGTACATACAATGCATACTCTGCCTTGCACAATTCTGTTAGCATGGAGCTCAACCTGGCATGATTGCTACAGAGGCTTCTCTGGCTAGAATTATTCCTGGCACAAATTTTAAGGCTTTGCTTCCAGTTAGCTGGAGCAGGATATAATCAATGATTACTCACAGCAGAGATCACAATAATCCATTGTCAAACTGTAATGGGAAAAGAAGATGGTATTTCTGAAGAGAAACTAAGTATTATATTGTGATTGTTCTTTATTCTTACATGTTTACAAAATTAAAGCAAAGTACAAATGCTGTGGTTGGTGGTGTTGCCCCTGACTGTTTTTTTTCAGCTAGCATTAAGCTATGGCTTTAAGAAAAGTATAGAAAATATAGCTAAAATGTTTGAAACTACTAAAGGTTTCGTTTTGTGCATCACCATGGTGAAAGTTTGGTTCTATCTCTCCTGATAGGCAGTTTGTTGGTAAAGACTCAAGGTATGAAAATAATTGCTTCTGGATCCATAATTTTTAAAAAGTGCTTGGCAAACCAGGTATCACAGGGAGTTAGAGAACAAGTACATGCTGGGACCTCCTTGTGGTGTGGTCCAGGCTTTATCAGAAGCATGTGCCCACACTCTGGAGCTCTGACTTCAGATACCGTTGAATGTGGGCAGATTGTGGTATGATAGCTAAATAGTTTCTGCCCCATCTGTCTGTACTACTCTTTCCTGAAAGCTTGTATTTCTATGATAAGGGGATGTAAAGAGCCTAAAAGCACCTTTAGAATTGCATAGGCTGAAGGTGGAAAAGGCGGCTGAGGCGTCTATGTTCCTTTGTGATATGTGTGTCACCAGACAAAAGGGAGGAAGCAACTGAAAAGCAAATGAGGTCTGAAGTTCTGCACAGCCTTCGTTTCCCCTTTGGTACAGGCCAGGTAGATCATATTTCATTTACTATTAAAACTCCTGCTGAACTTCTGGAAACTGATACCATGGAAGAACATATTTTGCATGGAAAAGTGCTGTACAATATCAGTGAGGAGGATGTGACTGCGAATAACAGTGAGAGTGTTTTTATTTCATCTGAGTTTGAAATAGGAGAACAAGATAGACTGCTGAAAGCAACTGTAGCAATGCAATATCCAGTATCGGGAGAACAAAATCCTTTTGTTTCCTGACCTCGGCCTCATCAAACAAACCAAGAGAAAAGTGTTATTGAGCTGGAGGAATCTGTTTACTGGAAGGAATACTGAGGCACAACGATGGCATCTTACAGCACAAAAGATGTTGGAACAGAGCAGACTTTTTCTGGAAAAGAGAAGCAGCAACAATGCACAGATGACAGCAAAGTCAATGGAAAATGAACTTGCGTGAACTACAAAGTAAACCCCATCAATAATTTTGATTCCTTTATTTAGCTGACAGCTGTACCTAAAAGTGATCTCAGTTTACTGACGTAAGACTGTTTAAATGACATGTGCATTTAATTCTGTGTGAAATGTCCCAGTTAAATATGCTTGTGCCTTCAGAAATGTGGTTGAGTGAATAATGGTGAAAAATACCTATACAAAATTAACGTTAATTTTCTGTATTATTCAGTTAATGAAGCTAACTGTTTCTTAATGCTTTCCTGCAATGAGCTGTGGAAGCTCCTGATCATCTTTCTGTAATACCAAAGAATTTCTTTAGGTTTTGTGCTTGGTTTTCCCTGCTAAGCAGGCTTCAGTATATGAATGTTCTTATACTCCGTATCTTGATGTCCATTCTTCAGTATATGTAATTAATTATATAAGCTAGGTACTTTGCCTCTTGACTGGATGATATACTTTCAAATAGGAAAAATGTAGTGTATCATAAATAGTGCATTTGCACATTAGATCCTTGCATTAATTTCCTTATTTATATTAATCTTTATGATTTTTCCAGAATTTATGACCACTTTTGAAAACTTATAGCTTAGTGTAAGTAACAGCAGCCAACTGAATTCTCTGCTTTTATTCAAAATCTCTTCTATTGTTATTAAAAATATAAATATGTTCAGTATGATTCTGCAAATTATATTCCAATGTATTATCAAGACTTTTCTACAATTTTATTCCTGTTTCTAAGAAGTATGTACAAAGAGACATAAATTAAAAAAGAAATTTTTCAATGATAGCCCAGAAGTTATAAAGTGCACTTTTGGCTTATATCTTTATATTTAGCAAAAAAATGTTGCTGTAAATTACAAGATGGAATTTATAATCTGAAAGCAGTTATATACTTTGACTTTTCATAGACCCATTTCATCCTGTGGGTGAACTACACACATCAAAAAATTACCAACTTCAACAAAACATATGCAATAAATCATACGACCCTTCCTCACACCTGCAGAAAAGAGTTGGGTAAGCAGCTGATCCTGAAGGTCATCTTCTCAACCTCAGGCTCTCCTGCACCAGAGCAGTGAAAGCAGGTGTCCTGGACACCTTGTTTTGTTCACCCTAAGGTGACCTTGTGCCTTTTTGATATGACATAGTTCCTTCAGCATGTCTGTCAGTGTCATTTCCTCTCATGCATGTAAGGTATTTGTTTATCTAGGAGAAAAAAAAAAAAAAAAAAAAAGTTTGATTATCTGTAGCTCCTCTGCAGATCCCCAACGGGCTGGGACATGATGTGCTGATAGACTCAAGGTATCAACCCAGTCTAGCCAGCATGTCATTTTATCAGGCATCTAAGTAAACAGATGTAGGAGATGTACAGTTTTATATTTTCTATAGTTAGATATGACTTCTGCAAACCCAAAGTGCCTGAAATGGAACATTCTCTTGGCATTTAAGTTCTGAATGTTATTGTCTTTCCTAACCATCACTGATGTCACGAGTTGAAATCTTGGATACCTGCTGAAACAGCACTGACAATTAGTTTGATTCTGAACAAATTTTAATCCTTAACATTTGTTTTTTGTGCTCGTTCTCTTTTCACACCCTGTTCTCCTCCCCCACTGCTACAGTGTCCTGTTAATCTGGATTATACATGGCAAAAGAATGGAATGGCAGATGGGACTGCTCCATATTTAATGCCTTCAGGGAGAAGAAGAATGCAAGGGCATGCAGTGCACAGGTGTGGTCCAACAGCAGTCTGTCAAGTCAAACCCTCAGAAATGTGGGAAGCTAGTGCCCCAAGAGGGAGTCACATAGAAAGCCACATTTCTAGTGCAAGAACACTCACTATTCTCTTATGAATTTACGAAGCATTCAGTCTAATATTTCGTAAATTGGAGATTTTGCTCAGAAGGCTGGGGAAGATTGGAAGAAAAGGCATGTGAAGAGGGATACCATCACCTTCTTGCTTCTCCCATGCTGGGAGGTGATATGGTGGACGGGCACTAACAGTACAAAAACTAGATCATACCTATATTGAACCTTTGAAGCTGTACTTCAGTGTGATCTATGTACTATTTACAGAGACACTGAGAGTAACATACTGTATAAAGTCTAGCTTTATTATGTTCATATATCCCTTGTCCCTGGGTGTTGTTGCATTGTTTAGTGATGGGCACAAAATCTGTCTTTTTCCTTAAAAGCAGTGATTTGGCTGGTGAGACAGACCCTGAGCAAGCTGTAGCAGACGGAAGACCTTTCCCCCTTCCAGCATACTCCTCTGCAAATTTTGATGCAATCTCAGTGTAAACGGAACTTTTACTGGTCTTCAGACTGCTCTGTCTTGCTAGCTTCACGTGTGGGGAGAGACTTAGCTTCTGGGCCAGTCATGAGGGTATGACATATATTCCTCCCTTACAAAAACAATGGTATGAAGGAAATAAAGGTATCTGTCTGCTGCACTACATGTGGTTTGGTTTTTTTTAATGACAGCTGAGATGATTAAGTGTGAGCCTGCAGAGCTAAGCTGCTGCTGTGGTGTTTGCCTGAGCAGAAGTGGAAAAGCTTTGGGAAGAGCCCACACCCTGAAGTGTGAGTAGGGAGGTTAGTTTGGTGACTGGACAAGGCTGAACTGTCTCTAGAGTACACACAAACAGCAGCAGTTTCAGAGAGTGGGGAGAAACCGGGAGTATGTGGTGAACAATTAATGTATCCTGTGACAGCAAAGTGATGCTGAGCAGCCTCTTCTTCCAAGTGAGAAATGCAGTCTGCATGAAAATAAATAAATAAATAGATTATCTGGGTCCTTTATTATCTAGGTGGTATGTGCTCTTCTCTTCATCTCTGCTGATCTGCAACAGCTACTTTGGATAAATGATAGTGAAACTGCTGATGGCCACCGGCAGAGCAGTGCCACTGAGTTAGTGCCCCTGCATTTGGCAGAGGATCCCGGGGGTGCAGACGCAGGTTGCCTGAGTGAGCACCAGCTTTTTAACAACTGCTAAATTTTTTTTTGCCTTCTGTAGTGCCACCTGGCGTCGGCTCCTTGAATGGGGATGAGTTTCAAACTTTTTCACAAGACCCTCTGATATTTTGCATGTGGATCTTTTGATCTGCCCTGCACGATCTTTTTCATGGATGCAAGCATAATTTTCTTCTGTTATTGCAGACACACAACCAGCAATCTCCAGTGTTTGGGGAAAAGCACATGGTCCTTCTAACTGAAGCTCTCCTCCTTTCTACCAGCCAGGTAACTTCAGCTGGATATTCCAAATAAGCCTGATTTCACATCCTTATGCCATCCTCCTTATAAAATAACTAATATTAACATTACCAGTTTTGCTGTTTCATGCTGATAAGCAGCAGCAGCAGGTTTTTAACACGGCTCACTGGTAAGTTGCCATGTCAGAGATGTGAGCTGTGCTCTCAGATGCGAGCTCTGATCTGGTTTAGTGTTGTTGTGTTTTCTACAGCAGGAGAATATTAGATTCAGATCCTGCTGCATGTTTTACCAAAGGTCATGTCTCATTGTTTGTGTTTTACTCATCCCATTTCTCTCTCTGCTCTGGTACTCTTGTGTTCTCAGGTTGCAGTTGTTCAGCTGCGTCTTCTGAAGCTAGCCTGGATAGAAATACAATCTGGAGAGCTCTCCAGGATCTCTCTCTCCCAGCAGTCTATAACTTGTTCTTATCATGCAGCCAAATGGCTTCATGTTTTTATTAAATTACATTATAGAAGATCAGCTTGGTTTTAGACACCAGAAAGCCAGCGCTTGTTGATTATTTCCTCTTTCTGTCATTTCTTGCTGAGAGCTGTAGTTTTAAAAATGTTAGCTCTCTCTGGACAACTTCGCCCATTTCCAAATGATGATTAATATATCCTTAAAATGTAATAGGTGATTAAAATGAGAGAAAGATTATAATCAGCGGATATACACAGTATATTAGCCAAGCCAGCACTTTTAAACACAGATAGTTCCCTTACTACGTTATTTTTTTCAAACAGCCCCTCCAGAACTTCTTTCCAGTACTCTGCATGAAGATATGCAGAGTCTGTCATCTGGAATTATAACTGCATTGACATATAACTCCCAGAGTCACTTCTCACAAGCATAAGCCTCCAAGTTTCCAACTCCATACTGGAACAAGGTGTGGGCACCCAGTAGCCTCCTCCTTATGTCCTGCTTTCCATGTAGAAGTAGACAATGTGCAGGGCCCAGATGTGAGCCATGCTGCACTCCCAGGTAACCAGCACCACCCGGTCCACCAGGTCACCAGGTCAACAGTTCAACAGCTGTGGCTGAGCTGTAGGCTCAACAGATGTGCTGCAGCAAATGTCAGTGGATAAACACAGGTAAGGCTGTAATACTGTGAAGCATCATAAGGAAAGATGTATTTTCTCCTACTTCGCTAACCTTTTGAAGAGTCTACACAAGGGCAACACAGGTAATAAGTATGGGCTAGATAAAAGCAGTGGTGGTGTTGTATTGTCTTTGTTAAACAATTGCTATAGCTCCCTAGAACACAGATCCTCACATAGTAACAGCAAATGGAAACCAAGAACCCTGAGCCAAGGTTGAATGCATGGCAGTACTCCTACCTCACATACACAGAGTAGTCTAATTCATAGCTACAGACTTCCTTTTTTTCCTACAGCTTCAGACACTGTGAAGTCCTTCCATGATAAACATGACGACCTTTCCCTTGGCAAAAGTAACTAGGTACCTGGAATCCTGAGGTGCCCATAAATTAATTTAAATGCCTTACATTATGTTAGACAATACAGGGAAATTTCTGCTAACATTGATTCTTCAAGTATTATTGCATGTAAGGTTTGTTGTTGAAATTACTTCTCCATTCCATAAAGCGCACTGTGTTGGAATCACTCAGTGTAGTGTTTTTCATCTTAATTGTTTGATAAAGAGTTCTGTCTGGTTTCTGTTGTGTTTCTGTCCAGCAGAGGAAGTGACTGGGAAATGAAATGAACCTGCACAGTATCCTGGACTCTGCTTTGTCTGATTATTTGATCACATATTCAGTTGTCTCATAGTGCCTGTATAAGGCAGGGCAATAATCCTTGCTATTCAGTTCTGTAAGAAATCAGAAACAACTGAAGACAAATCTCATTTCTTCAAATTACCAGCAACTCATTTTGGAGAAAAGATATTCCCAAATGAGATTATTAGAAGACTTATACTCAAAGATTATGCCACTGTTATTATAGTCTCTCCCTCACAAATCAATAGTGATAGCTGTAATCATAATCCAGTGAATTCTAATCTTAATGAGAAAAACTATTACTTCCAAATTATTTGGAATATAGAGTCCACTATATTTTATTATACTGGAGATAAGAGGGTTTCCTGAGGTTTAAAATGCTTTTGGCACTAGAAAGGTAATAATGACTTCTTTCTTCAGGTTCAGGAAGTCTGAAAAATCTGTTCACAACAAATATATGTTGCTGGTGTGCCTTCTAGAGGTGTGCTGAGTACATATCCCTGTCTTTAAATAGAAAGCAGTCAAAGGATAATTGCAGCATTTAATATCACTGAAAGCATTCTAAGTAGAAAGAAAAGATGGTTCTGTGGTTAAAGTATAATAAGAAGAGAATATCTGGGTTATACTCCTGGGCTGGGTAGGTATTTCCTTTATGACCTTGGGCAAAATGCTTCATCTGTGCCTGTCCACACTTCCACACTTTATTCTGTATAAAATGGGGATTCTAACACTTTTCTGACTCAGAGAGTACTAAAAATGTTTGTGCAGGGACAGACATCCTAAGATGGAAGGTGTTATCTGGCTGTTATTATAAATGGAAACACAGGATATGTCTACATAGGCTCTCAGTTAAGAGCTGATCTAATCACACAGAGTAAATCCAAGAAATAGAGTCAACAAACCTCATTCTCAAAGGCTCCAGTTACTATCTGATTGTATCACTCATGTATTTACGACTGTCTCTGGGATCCTGACTCTCCTAGAATATGCTTTTAACTGCCACAGATTTTCAGGAGGGAGGAAGTGTTGAGATCAGTTTCTAATCCACCAGCTATTATATTTAAGAAATCTTTGAACAACATAACACAAAAGAAGTTACCTATAGAAGAAATACCCTGCTACAGGGCAAAGAAACACTCCTGCAAGTAGGTACCAAATGTGGTTCCTCTGATATAATCACACACCTAAGAAGAAGCAAATCCTTGTAGCTCTAGCACTGCTCTTTTTGTCTATAGCCCCTCTATTGCTATTACCAGTTCAGCAGTGGAAATAATAAGCTGCACTTTGAAATTCTATAGCATCCTCTAATCTAAGCATCTCGGAGCATGTAATGCAGGCTTGCATTTACAAAGACATTTACAAGCCTAAAACCCACCAATGTTTTAACAGCCATGGGGACATATGTTCCTCTGCCTTTGTAAATTCAGGCCTTAGAAGTCACTTTGTTAGACCAATTTGTTGCACCTCTTAACTTAATAGATTTTGGTAACTTTTTAACCAGTCATAGCAAAATGATTCAATAATTTTATGCAGGAATCAGAGAAAAATATTGCATTTACTAATTCAGATACCTAGGATATTAATCATCAGGCTAGAATGTGGCAGGCAGGAACACCAGGAATTGTTTTTTTTCTCTTAAGAAGGCTATGGTTTAAAGTTTTTTAATGACTTTTCTTACAAATATATAGTAATATATACAGAATCCTCCTAACACTGTGAATGAATTCAGTACTCTTCAAGAACTGTAATGGCAAAAAATCTCAGGCTCGTATGAAGTGAGCTTTAGGAGATGGATGATCAGCTTCATGAATATGAATGGTTCACTAAAGTGAGTAACAATTTTTCTTCCAATATTTGCAGAAGATGTAGCGCAGGATGTATTCTGAAGGGGATGCTCTTACCTTGACAGTCATTCTTGTCTGGAAGTATGGTACATCTTGTTACAAAGTGACTAATTACTATACTCAAATCTGCAAGAGATAAAATGAAAATGTTTTTCTCCATTTTAAAAATAGTTTACCCTATACATTTAACACAACTAGAGATATAGATGGTTTCCTCATTTGCTTGACTAATTCATTGGAAAAGAAAAAATTAGTATCAGAAAAACTCTCCAAACATTGAGAGGAGAGCAGAAAAATGAATAAACACTTAAAAAAGCATTACAGAGTGAAATCTTAAGACTGACCCCTTAAAGAGCACACTGTCAAAAAACTGCCTAAATACAGCTAGTTCAAATACAATGACAAGATGACATTTGCTTATCAGTTTATGAATATTTTCAACATTTAAAGCAAAAGCACAGGAAGAATTGGTTCCTCCTTTTCCAACTAGTTGCTATCTCTTCTCCCCTGTGATACAAGAGAAAATCCCAAGCCTTGACCTTGAGGCTTTCATCCCACACAGATGTGAAAACTGCTATTGGCATGGGAAAGATGCACCTGGTGAAATAAGTAAACAAAGTAAGGTTAATAAACAAAAAATCTGACCTTATCACTTTATAGTGAAATTAGCTAACACAACACCACCAAAAAAAAAAAAAGGAAAATTGATCAGAAAATTCCAATTACCTTGTCATTCCTGCTTATACAGTATTGTAATGCTTTGTAGAGCTTTGATATTGGTTCATGCTATATTTAATGAGTTACTTTTGCTTAGTGATACTATCACATTTATAGAAATAATCTTCTTACAAATCCATTAGTGCATCTATTTTGATTGGTCTGGTGCATGCCATTTTTGTATTCAGTGCCCTATTTTGATAGTTTCCCTCCCCTCCTTTGTCTTGGGCTGAGAAAGATCAAAAGCCTTTGCTCTAAAATACTGAAGCCAGATATGGTTAAAACTCCTACTGAAAAGCTGATGTTCTACAGGAAATGAAACATTTATTTGGAAATATGAACTCAGTTTTATTACAGAGCTTCAGTCTCCAGGCTCCATTCCAAAGTTATTACTCTGCTTTTTAAAATTAAATAGTTGTCACAGTGGCTTTGACTTTCAAAAATATTTTGACAGCATTTTGGGGGGTTTTGACAAAATAGAAGTGCTCTTGCAAAACATTTTCAATTAAACACTTTCTGGTAGAAGATGATTTGATGTGGTATCTTTACTGCAGCTCCATATGTGTAACATAACTGTGAGACTATGGGCACCACAGGAATTTAGGAGAGTAGAAGATCAGGTAGTTTTACTGAGCTTGTTGGAATGCCTGTTTTCATTAGAAAGCTACATAATTCTGTCCCCCCCTGTCTGATTAACAACATTTAATATTTATTGGGCTTCAATGTGTATGCGTCTGTAAATCTTAAAGCTGGAAAGGAATTCTATTGATGGCTAAGAAGTACTGGACCAATAAAAATGAAACACAGCAGATAGTGGAAGCACCACCAGAAGAAAAACAACTGTTCTGAGAAGCAAAACACCAGTACTACTTCTAAAGTATAGGATAGCTAGCATTATTCATCTGTTATTTTACTGTAAAAACTGGGAAAAAAAAATGCAAAATAAAAAACGAACATGTCCTTAGTTTTGCCCTTATATAGCTCCGTCATAGTTTCTCACATCTCTTAAGTATTTCAAAACAAGGGTTTCATTTTTTTTATACATGCCAATTCAATGGACTTTCTGTAGGTATATGGCATTATGGAACATAATGAGGAGCTGTCAACAGAAGAACAGCTTAAGTGAAGGGTTTTGAAAACGGAGAGGTGATAGTAATATTGTAAAAGTTACAACAAGTAGGCTGCAATACGGAACCAACACACAGAGGAGGGTTAAACTGAATCAAGGTCTCTCTTCATCTGAGCCCTACTCATGCACAGGGAAAACATCTATCTGAAATCAAGTCACAGCATCTCACCCTAAAACATAGGGCCTTTCAAAAATTGGATTGGTGGGCAGCTTTAGTAAACTTTTAGTACTGCAGACTCAGCATAGCAGGGCTCCAGCCTGTTACAGGTTTGTCTATGTGGAAAATATATCTTCAAGTACAGAAGTAAATGGTGCTGGAGCCAGAAGAGACCCAGCCACTGCTCCTCCAGGCCTGCCATATGCTAAGTAAGGCACAGACAGTACCCTCACTGTCTCCAGCCACTATAATTCTTGTCATTGGTTACATGACACACACACAAAATATATCTATTTGGCACAGTGAAATGCTGGAGATGTCAGCATGATGCTCTACTGATTTTGGTGTGTCCCACCAACAGCTAGAGCTATCCAAGGTATCGTGCCCTACAGACATTACCAGAAAGGAGTTAAGAAAACCAGAGCAAGTAACCCTCAGGGGTTTTAGAAGAGTAAGAATCTTTTCTTGGTATTATTGCTTAGATTTAGAAAGTTTAAGACCGAAAGTGACTATGATGCCCTCCAGTCTGAACTTGTGCACAACATACACACAACTCAGTAGCTTCTCTGTCAGCTTGTGTCTGGTCACTAGG
>JAVSBS010002400.1:21544-32997 GCA_033124195.1 Coracias cyanogaster | reverse complement strand
CGCGCCTCGGGCTGCCGCGGCCTCCGCCTCCCTCCCGCCGTTGCCAGCGGGCGCGGAGCGGGGCTCTCCTCCCGCCCGTGCAAACTGCTCGGAATCGGTGCCAACTTCAAAAAAAAAAAAACCCCTCCCGAGCGCCGGGCTGGGCCGAGGCCAGGCGGCTCTGACCCGCCGCAGCAGCTCGAAGGCGCTCGCACAGCCGGAGCTCGCTGCAGCCCCCGGCCCGGGGGAGCCCCGGGCGAGCGGCGGGTAACGGGGCACCCGGGGCGAGCGGCGGGGATGCGGTGGGCCGGGGAGGTGAGGGCGGTGCGGAGATGTGCTGGTCCTGAAGGAAGCCGGTGGTTTGCCCGGTGCCCGCGGTTACAGCGGCGCTCCCCGGAGCGCACCTCACCAGGCCCGAGTGTTTGTGGCCGAACCCCGCGGTGCTGCCGTGGGAGCTTATGTAAGCCTGGGTCTGAGGCGCCGAGGCTGCTGTGAGGAGGTTAGTCTGGCTCTAGGCTGGGGCTGGAGTGTGCCCTGCGCTCTGCCTGCGGCAGAGGTGGGCGGTCAGGCACTGGTGAGAAACTTCGGGATTGTCTGAGCCGTTGCTCACGATAAGGAAGTTTGCAAAATGATTATAAAAATGGGAGTTGCCACCTTGGAGAAAGATCAGCTGGGTTGGTTGGTTTGGTTTTTTTTCCTGATTGTGGTGCGGGATGAGTTTATGAACCTCTTGTTCCAGAAGCAATCTCCGCTTTTCCTACTCCTTTAACGCCCGGTTTCTACAGCGGATTCCGCGTGGCGAAGCGTGCTGCTGTGGGCACCCTGGGCTTGCTGGGTGCAAGCTGCCTGCTAAATTACTAAGGCAAAAAACTGGTGTTTCCAGTGGCTTGCAGTAAAAGAGAGCTGGCTGTAGGATGAAGAGGGTCAAAGCGGCTATTCCAGCCTACGGGGAAGGCTATTTCTGTGGTGAGTTGATAAAGGAACTACTGGGAATGTGATGGAGCTGCGCTACTGGTAATGAAGCGAGTGGTGATGCTGAGAAGCACTTAGACCAGCGGAGGAGCATCTTCTCTGGCCAACCCGTGCCTGTCTCCTCCCCGCTCTGTCAGTGTGCCTGGCCCCTCGTGGCTCGCAGTGGTTGTGATGATGGAGGCATAAAGCAGCAGTTTATTATTCTCCACCCTTGAAGACAAGGGATGAGCTCCAGCGGTCTGTTCCTCTGGGGGGATCGTGTTGTTGGAGTACATCAGCAGCAGGCTTGTGCAGCCGCTCTCCTCTGCTTTGGAGGTCACTGAAGTGCAGTATAATGTGGTTGGAGTTTGTTTGTAAACTTATGCTGGATACTTCTGCGATGTGGGCTTGTGTTCCAGCGACTGGCTAGCTGATACGTGCTGCGTTTGTGTGGAGTCAGTTCAGTGCTGCGAGATCCTGGATGTGGAAAATGTGCTCTGCTCGTTGCTCTTCTGCATCTTTTTTTTCCCTGGCCTGCTTCGTTTCCTTTCCTCAGAAAAAGTGAAAGCAGTCTGCAAGGGCTGCTTGTCTGCTCAAGTCTGTCTTGATGGCTGATTAAGAATTCATGAAGTTACTGGAATTAAAAATCTGTAGCTAGTGAGTCAGGACCCCGTGTACGCCGCGCTTTGTGAATGAGCGCCGGCTGTGCGGACAGTTCCTCTTCCAAGTCACTGTGTAGCTCTTGAAGAGCAGAAGATGTGGAAGGGGGTTTGCTCTGTGCCTGCCTGGGGTTTGTGTTTCAGCCAAGTTTTGCAGCTGATGTCAGTAAGTACACTGGAATTGGTACCTGGTAGGCCAGTGCAAGTTGTGCTTCTAGTTTTGGGCTGTAGTATACGTGAACAGACTGAGTCTGGAGGCACTGAGGGCTTGTGTTAACAAGGGGAGTGAGGATTAACTGGTGTTGGCAGGGAGTGTCAATGAGATGACTTCAGCTGGGCTGGGCTTGCCTTCATGTCCTGTGGAAGGAGGCTTGTACATGAAATATCTAGTAGAGTGATGTAGCATTGTAGCAGTGGAGAAGCAGCATACTAGAGCTGCATGGATAGTACTAACAAGCACTGTTTTGGTATGAGTTTCCCTAACCTCGACTCTACCCGAGGCTGGTGTATGTGGCTGGCTGTGAAACTGCCGCCCTGCTCCTCTATTTTTGCAGCATGTGATGTCACTTAGCAAGGTAAGTTGCTGGTAGAAGGTCAAGTTAAGTACTAGTTGCTTCCAGACAAAGCTGTGTACTGGCTGCAGAACAAAAGTGAGTAAGTGTCTGAGAACCAAGGTTACTGAACTGCAGTCACTGGACTGCTTTGCTGGTGGTCATTGCAGAATGGGTTGATGTCAAGGTGTTGACTCACTTCAAGTTACTAGATTGCTTGGAGCAACAAAAAAATCTTCCCTAGAGTTACTCCATGTAAGTAATTGCCACAGTTGCCACTGTTTTTTAAAGTATTTGCTGGACGTGGAGGGGGATGAGTGCGGTTGTCCTTAGTGCTAAGATGGGATATGTGCTACAGGAGATGGCCAAACACTCAGTGTGAGAAAACCTACCTTAAAAGGTTTTTCAGCACATGGTGGGGAAAATGGTTTCTGAGCACATGGTGGGGGAAAAAGTGCCACTGTTAACTGTGCTTCCCCAGGGACTACTAAAGCGGTCCTTAGCAGTGTTACCTCTTCAAATGAAGCAGGGAAGAGGTTGTTCATTGAATCATAGAATGGTTTGGGTTGGAAGGGACCTTTTAAAGGTCATCTAATCCAACCCCCCTGCAGGAAGCAGGGACATTTTCAACTAGAGCTGAAGAGCCCTATCCAACCTGACCTTGAATGTTGAACTCCAATTGAGTAAAATGTAACCTGTCCCAGCACAATGGGCTGCTTGGGTACTACAGGTTGCCTTTGCAGAGGTCCCTCCTTTGGAAGGAGTACACAAGAACAATTTCCTAATGTGTTAACAGCTTGAGCTCTGGGCCTGGAGGAGAGGGATGAGCACATGCAAGTGCTGGGTAGTGAGATGGGTGCTTGGTGCTGTCTCATGACTGGGGATGGTTCCTTTTGTCATGTGTTGTCATGCTCGGGATTGGGCTCCAGGTCCAGAGCTTTCTAGACCAGCTGGTGCTCGTGGCAATGTGACAGTATTGTGTGTGCCCCAGGGAGCGTGGTTTAGAGGGATGAGTGTAGGGCTGCAAGCCAGGGACAGCTGTCAGCTAATCCTTTCTTTCCATCTGACCTGATGTGTGGCCTTGCTTCAATCACTCGACACTTTGTTTTAGGGTTTTTTAAAAGGAAGAAAATAAAGCAAATGCTTTTCTTGTCAGACCACCTTTGGCAGGGATGGATACAAATACCAGGTTTTATTTAACGTGCTCTACTCTGTGGCTCATCAAAGCAGTTGGAATAGAAAAAGACTTACAGACAGAGGGATTTCTGGCAGTGGGGTAGAAAAGGTGGGAAATGTCTTTTGTCGGTGGTGTGGAAGTGCCACAGCAAGGAGAGAGGGACTTATGCCATTGACTTTCTAGAGCTTCATTCATGGTGGTGGAGGTCTTGCCATCCTCCCTTTTGGTTTTAGGTGTTGGGCTTAAGCAGCATTGAACCTCAGCTTCAAAGATCTTTGGATTAACATCTTTTTCTGATCTTAACAGAGAAACAGCCCTCTGCCCTTGCCTTTTTCCCTTCACCCTGGAGAGTCTTGCCCACTAATATTTTCTTGTCTTGTGGCTCTGCTAGTGTTTCCTCTTCTAGAACATGGACAGACAGCCTTTGAACTGAAGCAGTGCTGCTACTGTGTATTAGTAAGGCTTTTAACTCACAGAATATTCCCTCCCTGGGAGGAGAAAGCTTTCTACTTAACCCAAACCAAACCCCACCACCATCTCACTGATTTCAAAGTGAGAGAAGCAACTCTTGACTTAAGAGCTTTGGGGCAGAAGGTGGTAATGTCTGAATGGAGTTACCAAACATGGGCTTTTTCTTTTAGCCTGGGAGGGGAACTTGATGAAGCTTGTAAGTCAGAGCAGCTGTGTAGATGTTAGTGTCAAACTGCTTTCTTTGGATAGCTGGTATGTTATCAAGTAAGAAATCTGTCCTGAGGAGATCCCAGATGGGGCCTTGACACCATAAATGTACAAAGGCACTCGGTTGCACAAAAAACTGCAGAAACAACTTAGTTCTAAAGAACGTGAGCCACAGATGGTAAACAGCCAAGAAAAGCAAGCAAGGGGTAAGGCCAAGCAGTTCTCTACGTTGGTCTCAGATGTTTAGCAATTCTTAGTTTAAACTTTTGAGAACTTCACTGTGGATAACTTCTGGTTTGAGTGGCCTTTTGGAAGTTAAACTTTACATCAGGTAGAGATGTGAAAAATGCCTGGATTCCAACTACAGTGTTTGGAGGCTGAAGGAAGTTCTGAAGTTTGCCAAAGTGCACTTCTTACCTCAATACCCTAATTTGTCGTACAGTGCTTCAGGATCCCTGCTCTGCTGTGGTGTAGCCTAGTGACCTGTGCTGCAGGTAAAGAAGTACTGCTTCTCAGAGAGAGGAGAAAAATGACCCTTGAAATGCTTCCAGACTGTAGTCTTTGGTCTATACTGTGGAGGAATTGGGACACTGGGTATGCAGAATGGTTAGGGTTGGTGCTGTGTTGTCAGCAGTTCTACATGGGGCCTATGTCTTTGATAGCCTTTAAACAACAGTGGGATACTGCCTAAACTGGTCATGTTGTTGAACCTGGACCGTGAAGGAGGGATTGCTTTGTTCCATACTAATCCCTGCGCACAAGTACATCTGAGACTTGAAGTTGCAAGTGGTGCCAAGGTAAAGAGATACCTGAAACTTTGTGGACCAGCTGGGAAGGGGTAAGCTGAACTGGAAGAATTAGCATTTATGTCCTAGTTCCTATGAACTGTTGAACAGCTGTAGAAGAAACCTGTTGACACTCTTACTGGAAAGAGGTTTGGGGCCCGTGTGAATCCAGAAAGTACCTGGCTTGACTCGTGTGGGTGGGAAATGCAGTTGCTTGGACTTTCTGTTCTG
The DNA here is from genome assembly GCA_033124195.1 of Coracias cyanogaster. NCBI lineage: Eukaryota > Metazoa > Chordata > Aves > Coraciiformes > Coraciidae > Coracias > Coracias cyanogaster. The sequence goes on along the minus strand of JAVSBS010002400.1, from coordinate 27,986 downwards.
GAGTTATATGATAGGCATGAGCTGCTAGAGTTACCCTGCAGATTGCTGCCAAGGTTCTGTGCTACTGGCTTGAACACTTGGCTTCCTTGCCTGGTGTCCCACACAGTTTAACTACTAATACTCGGGGGTTTTCCATATGGCATGTTGTGCGCTTCCATCTGGAACAAAATGGAGCTGGGGGTGGGAGTGAATCTAATGAACATATTTCATTTTTTCATGAGCCAGAGCATTGCTTCTATCCATGTTACCTCATGGCTCTTCGGAGTGTCTCTGTGTCCCTCTTGCAACAACGACCAGACAGTTCTAAGTGGTTTCAGCCTCAGACTTGACTTAATATTGATTCAGGCACATGCATCTCTTAGATCTTGCTAGCACAGCTTAGCTTGCAGCTGAAAAGGGCAGAAGGGCTGCACACATGGCACTGATTCCAGCAGGATATTGCTGTAAGGTTAGGAATGTGGCACACTGTCTTGCCAACGTACAGCTGCTGTGTAGAAGTTAAAAAGGGGCTGTGAAGTGGCTGTGAGCTTGAGTAACGGTGAAAATCCAGGGAGTGAAGGCAGACCAGCAGAGTAACATGCTACTAGTTCTCCAAGTTGTGGGTTTGACTCCCTGTGTTGGGATGAGAGAAGAAACGGCAAAATGTCTATCTTGTGGTTATTAATATGGGTCCATTTCAGTGGCTGAGGGTCATCCTGATATTTGGATACTGCAGTTTGTTCATGGTACCTGCCTTAGTTAATTGACTTTGATCTACTCAATACTGCTGCTAAATACTTTAACTCTCTTATCTTGGCGTTTGCAAGAAGCAGCTTTTGAAGGAACAGAGAGCTTTCCTGGAAGATTCATTCTATATGTTCCCCAGTTCAATCTTTCCTGTTTTATTGAAGTATTGATGTTGCTCATGTGCTTCTGATTCTGAGGCATGCCAAGGCTCTAAGATGTTGCCTTCCAATGATATTGTTTGAGGGGCAGGTCATATGTGCCCACACAGGCCCAAATCTCCTCTTTTGGCATGAATAACATTAAATCCTCAGGCTTTATCTGAGTAATCAGATAAAGCCTGGTGTGTGGACACTGAACTGGATTTGCAAGAGGCACAGCTTTGTGTGTCAACACTCTAAGTGGGAGGAGACACCTGACTAGAGAGAGCCTGGAAGGAGCAATAACCCACATGTGCAAGCAGGCTGTGATTGTGCAACTCCTCTCCTGCTTGCTCCATAGCCAGAGCAGCGCGCTGCTTTACAAGGGGAAACCAGCCAAGTATTCTGCGTCCGTGCTCCAGGATGGCAGGTCTGTCCAGATGTCTGCCTACAAGGAACTGCAGTGATTCTGCTGCTTTACTGAGCTTATTAGCTGTGGAAGAGGAGAATCTTGGCTGTGAGGTGTACTTGCAGACATACTTGGTAGTAGTTTTTCTATAAGGACTTTCCGGTGTACATGTTTTCTCCAAAAACGAATTTAGCTGCGACTCGTGAGGTGCCTTCAATCTTTGTCCCTTGATGTAGGGATATGGTTTTTAGTGCATTCTGGTGTTCTTTTCCCAGGATTGTGGTGCTGAGTAGATACCAAATGGAAGTCCTGTCCTTAGTGGACCAAGTGGGTGGCCCAGCAGGTGGCAGGCTGGCAGCAGTGAAGAGATGGCTTTGCAGGTTGCTGAATGCCATCTTCTTTTGCTTGCAAGTCCGATGGAAAAGCTGGGCAGTCTAATACATGCCTGGATGCATTAATCCAGGGTGAGTGTCTCGGTACCCGGCCTCTTCAAGTTCTCGCTTGGTATCGCCAGAGCAGTGGGATTATCTGTAGGGGATGGAGGTGTAGGGTGACTTCAGTTTATACCTTCATTGGGCGCTAGAAGTAGCGGTGTAATGTATTGACTGTAGAAATAAAACTGCAAAGTGAGTATTTTTTTTCTGGTGCAAGGTTTTTAAGGGTGGAAAAATACTGTTGGATGTGGTGACTTTGTTTGGTATTCCAGGCATTAGATTTTCTAGGCATTTTGCATCTATGCCGTTTGGGAGGTTGTGGTGCCCTGAATAGTGGGTGGCAGTAGCTGTCTCATTACTTTCAAATTGATGCTTGTACATAGCAAATCTTGGCAAAGCCATCCAGCCCTCTCAAAGGAGGGGTAAGGACTTCAGCAGCAGCTGAAAAAGTTGGATGTGCTTTGGCTGAGTCTGACCAGCCTTAGAAAAGACAGAAGCTTAAATGTTGAAGGGAGTAGCTAACAACTGTGCTTACACCTCTACAGTTCTTACTTGTTAAACTCTGAATAAGCAAGGCAGCTTCTTTTCTGCTTGCTCCTAAGTATATGGAGTGCATCTTTCTTACGAACAGATCTTTTGACTGTTTCTGCAAGGTTTCTTCTTTTCTCTTAAGCTCTATTAATGTGTTTCAAACTTGGTTTCCTAATTTGAAACTTTCCATTGATGTCATGGGAGCTTTCTGTGGCCCACATCAAATAGCTTGGTTCACCAGGAATTAAGTGACTGTACAAATGTTTATATTAAACACTTATTTAGAAGGCATGTTGACTTACGAGGACCCATGATGGCTGTGGTATGTTGGGAGGATAGGTTGACTGTACAGCTTTTGTCTTGCCTTTGAACTGCAAAAGTACTGGCAGCTGTTGAATGCCTAGATAAGAAAACTCAGGCTTGCTTATATCTAAAGGAACTTGTTCCATTACTGACTGTTGTGCTGTTTCTTGTCCCTTACATTGGAGGGGTTTTTGAATGGGTAACCTTAATGCAAAGGACTTAGATGGCCATGTCTGGAATAATCACAGCAGGAAGCTGTTGGCTTAATTACAGGTACTGGAATCTTGCTGTTTTGGAGAGGAAAGCCACAGTTTAGTCTGCTGAGAAGCCCTCGGGAGGGAAGGAAGAGATGGTGAACATGCATATTCTTCAAACTCTGCCCACTCAGGTTCCTGTTGTGGTGTCAGGGCATTTGGAAGTTGGAAATAGAAGGGATAAAAACCATCTTAGCATCCCTTCTCAACCCCAAATAGACTTCAGACATTGAGCAGTGGCCATCTCTTTCCTTCCTTGCAGGAGACTGTTTTTTCCTAAATAAAGGGAAAGACCTTTCTGAATGTGCTTGGAGCGTTACTGAACCTTCCTTATGAACATCATGTGCTAGTAGCTACTGTCTTTTCAGTAGACTGTCTTAGCAGGTAGCTAATAAAGCTTTGCATCAGTGAGCTTTGCAAAACTTGCTGGCCTTCTACCCTAAATTTCATTATCACACATGGCTGTGAGCTCTCTGTGTGCAAGGCCCATCTGTTTCATAGCTATGGTGGGCAGAGAGAAGTCCTGTACAGAGCTGCAAACTCTGCAAACTTCACTTTCAAAGGGGCAAAATGCGTTTGAAAGCTGCTTGTTAGCTAGTTACAAGGAGAGCAAGGCTTTAGCTATGTCTTTGATATCTGAAATTAAGCTTATTGGTGGGCAGAATCTTTTCAGGCAAAGAATGTTTAAACACTTTTTCACTGCTCTTTCTAAAATTTACAATATTGAACTACTGTCAGACGAAACTACCTAGAAATCCCAAAAAGTGTCCCTACACAGTTTGACTCAGATCTCAGGTATGGTGCTCTGCCTTGGAAATAGGGTAGATGCTTGATACCTAAAGGAGGAGATTGTTTCCTTTACACAAACTTTCCTTCCAGTGCTCTTCTTCAAGCTGAGGTTGAAGTTGTCGTGGATACATGTAATCTCAGTCTTTCCGTGCTCCTGCATGATGCCTTTTCCTGTAACTGATGGTGCTGAGCTGGGAGGCTTTTTGGAAGAAATATTCTTGTGGCTGGTGTAAAGATGGACTGCTCCATACAAGACTTGATCTTGTGAGTCTGGATGGTTATGCAAAAGCGGCCCAGAGAAAAAGATTCTGTGCTTTCAGTTACTCTCTGAAAAGGTGACATTTTAAAGCTGTTAACCATCAAAAAGCCTGTAAAACTCTGGCCTTTCAGCCAATACATCCTGTCTCTTCAGCAATTAATCCCCTCTGCATGGTTCAGAGCATGGCTATCTCCTAGCCAGTTGTTCTAATTGCATGTGCTGAAGCAACTGATGTGACTCTACTTCAAATTCACTTTTTTCCAACTGAGAGGTAGTACTGCTATAAGTTGGCAGCGTTGGAGCTATCATACAGATTTGCTTTGTTGCTCAAACTAAATGATTGAGGTGCAGCTTAATGGTAGCACACAGGAGGTGATGAAGAAACCACTTAAAATATTACTTGATTTACAAGGCTTAAGCTTGTGAAACTGCTTGGGAATGCATTTCTGAGTGTGTCCCAGTAAGATTAAGGGACAAATTCTACTCCTTGCCACCTGAACCAGCTACTCTGGCCACTAACCAGTGGTGAAGCAACTGTGATCAGTACCTTAGGTCCATGTCTTGTTTCTGCTTTTATGGCAAAAACATTTGTTCTGTGTTACCACAACTTATTTCCAGGAAAAAGTTGCTCATGGATATGTCTCCACCTTACAGTGCAGATGTCCTCTGAAGGCAGCATGTGTATTCCTGCAGCCACAGTTTGTATCATGTGCTTTAAACCGTTCCATTTTGGTGCACTCTGCACTTTCAAATCTGACTTGTCTAGTTGCGCTTGCATGGGGATAAAACTTCAGGTTAGAAAGACGTTCTATAATTGTGATGTTCTGTGAAGCCTTTCTGTGGGTGATGTAAGAACCAAGCTGAAGCTTTTGGTCACGCTGTCTATCTCATGCCACCATTGCAATTTCCAAGGACCCTTTCAGGCAATGGTGAAAGCAAAACATTGTGTCATGCTGAGGCTGTGCCCAGCTGTAGCTTTCATTGGGATGTACAGTGTCTATCTTCCTAATTATGGTATGTCCCAGGTGAATTATATTTAAACACAGAGTACAAACATGTCATTAAACTTTTTTGGCTAATGACAAGTCAGAAATCTAGTGAGGCATCATCCCAGAATGCTCTGCTTTGGGAAGTTGCTGTGTATGTTCCAGTAAAGCTGGAAATGTGAGTTGTCTTGTGTAATCTGTCTGCCAGGAATATCCTCTTAGTTCAGCACTTTATTGAAAGCTGCTGTGAGATTGCTTGTGTGTATTCCTGGATGTGGAGGGCTTACCCTACCAGGCACACTGGGGTGGTTTGCTGTATGTTTATCTGGTGCTTTCTTTGGGTTTTTGCTCATATAACCAATGTTTGAGTTACGTAACATCTGGCAGCTGCCTCAGAAATGAGGTGAACGCATCCTTCTAGACACGGGCAACGGGTTGGGTCAGGCAGAGTGCACTATGTTGGCTTCTCCTTGTTTGGTCATTTCAGACAGTTTAAAGGTTAGATAAAAGTAGTTTTCCACATTAACTGTAAAAGCTACCATCTCTTGCTCTGGTGGGCAAAGTGCTAGTGAATCCACTTAAAATAGTACAGCTGACCTACATGTGATAGATGTCTGTGACAAACTTCAGTGCCACTGTTACAGGACTGGAGTTGAGCGTATCAAAATCTGTATTATGATCCTGACTTGACTCTCCGCAAAGAACAGACCATACCAGGCAGATCAGAAATGCCAGTGCTGTTTTCCTTTCTCTACTGCCTGGATTACAAGCGTTTTATGACCAGACATTCTGGAGGTGTTCTGCCATGGCTTGACTGTTTCCCTTTTGGGGAAGATACCTAGGAAATGGCTTTTCCTCTGGAGACCTGGAGGGGAAGAGGGAATTGGAAGCTGAAGGGGGCACATTGTGGATTTGAGCAAGCCAAGGTCCTTGATTACACTGGGATAGCAAGTTTGGATTTGTCTGGATTCTTCACCTCAACTGACTGTTGCAGCAATTGGAGAAGAGAAACTGCATCTTCCGGCTATGTTGTTGGATTTGGAAAGGGTTTTTCCACAGCTTTTGTTATGTTTTAAGGGTTGTTGTTATTCCCAGATCAAACTTGAATAGAAAACATAAAGCTGCTGCCAGCTTTCTGTCACAGACACCTTTTATCTTGCATTCATCTCTTCCAAGCAGATGCTGCTTTCATTTCTTCTACTTTTTTTTTTTTTTGCTAAAAGACTAAAATCAACCAGCCCTTTGATGCAGGGGAAGAAATTGTATTTCAAAGCAAAGTACCTTGTTAACTTCGATAATAAAACTGTTTTTATCCTGAAGGTAATTCTGTGTTCCTTTGAAACAAATCTGAGGGTTGGAAGCTCCTGAACCCTGCTTGCCCTAATTTAACATGCAGATCCCTCCTTGCCTGGGAACATCAGTGACTGTTCTTTTTGGGTGGGAGCTAGAGATGAAGCTGAGCCTCTCAAGGTGAGGCTGTACACGGGGAGGAGTGTAGCAGACATTGATGCACTGTCCCACAGATTGTGTACATTCCAGCAGATTATAAGCTGCAGTGCGTGGCCAATGCCACCACACGAGTGCCAACCACGTAGCTCAAGGTGGAGCACAGCA
>JAVSBS010002400.1:8997-21444 GCA_033124195.1 Coracias cyanogaster | reverse complement strand
AGGAGGAAGGAGCTGAGGAGCAAAGCCTTCAGACACTTCACTGTGGTAGTGAAGCAATCTGGATCCTCTAGCCAGACAGTGTTGTTTTTCCCAGTCCACCCTGCCCTTCCTTAGCCTTCCTGCCTTCAAAGACTTTACTGAACATGAGGTTTGTATAAATATCCAGCTTCTGGCTTTCATCTTTTCCACTTAAAGATGAGCCCTGTTCCTGTAGGGTGCAATACTTCCGAAAGGGAGGGCAACTGGTGGATAAGCATTGCTTAGGTAGCAGGTGACTTTGGGGGATGAATTCTTAAATGCAGGCCATGGCTTGCCTGACTGGTGGTCAGGACGTGGAAGCAAAGGTGTTGCTGTTGACATATAGCTGTGGGTCCAAGATCTCATTTGAGACTAGGGGCTAGGGGAGGTACCTCCTAGAAAGTGGTAGAAGTCAGATGCTTTTGGAGATGAATTGTAAAAGGTGTTTTTTTTGTGGCAGTGTTTTTCATGTCTGCCTGGTCCTACTGAAACTACCAGACTTCCTGAGGGAGGCTACCGGAGGCTTTTTTTGCATATAGGCAGGTGCCAGAGGCATTGAAGAATCTGACAGACTTTCAGGCTAGGAAGTGTAAAGTTGATTTAAAGAACCTGTCATGGTTGTATGATGGGTTCTTGCTTTGGATGCATGTACAGGGGTGTTGACCTCTGAAAACATACTTTTGCTAAATGAACAGAATAATTTCCTAAACAGTGTGAAAAAAAAAAAAAATCACTTCCTCTGACTCAACTGTCTCCTCTTGTGAGGTTTTTTTTCTTCAGTGGTGACAGCCTCAGTCTCCACAGACCTCAGGACAGGAAAGACCTGAATGTTGAAGCTGTGAAATATCTACTAGGTCTTTATACATAAGGATGTAACTTTAGCCCTTTATTAATGCCTAATGAGCTCAGAATGAAGAGATCTGGGTAAACATAGAGGAATGCTGAGTTTTTCTATGTGACAAGGTAAGACAAAAAACCTATGAACTAAATCTGTTCTCTGTGTAGAGTAATTCACTGTCCAGGAAGAAGGCACTAACGGCTGGTACAAGAGGCTGAACTATATTCACTTGTTTAGGATTTATTTGACCTGAGGATTAGCGCTGAATTGAACCTGAAACTAGATGATTAAGAAACTGGAATGACCTGAACAGGGAGGAAGAGGCATAACCAAAAGTTAGTTTTGTCAACATGAGGCTTGTCAAGCATTGGAACAGGTTGGCCGGAGCTTGTACAGTCTCTACTTTTGAAGGTTTACAGGAGTAAAACTCTGAGTAACTGAGTCAGACCCTGCTTTGAGGAGGGGATTGGACTAGAGATGTTCTGAGGCCCTTTCCAGCCTGAATTAGTCTGATTCTATGAAATAAGCTTGTACAGGTATCTTGCTGTGATATTATCAGAGTTCAATTCTGGAAGTATGTAGGCTGCTTTAGTTGTTGATAGCCAACAAGACTTATTACCTGCATAGCCAGGATAGAATCTGCAGTTTTTTATTGCTTCCCAGCTTGTCTAAGAAACTCATAATTGATTTCTGTCCTACAAATCACCCTGAAACAGAGGAGATGGATTACCTGTTTGAAGTCTCAGCATTGCTACCAAAACTTCTTTACTTTAAACATTTCTGTAAAAGCTTTTTTCCAGTTTTGTCTTAACATCAAAGGTGAGCTACGAAACAAAATTTGACTCCAACTTAACTTCATGGCTACCCCTTATGCTGTAGTATTGCTGGATATTTAGTAGCAGCAAGTCTTTTTGCTTTGACAGTATTGTTTCCTTTAGAGCAGGCTGTCCTTGGAAGGACAAGATGATAAACATATGAAGGCACCCATACAAGCTTGCCTTCTGTTCTTCCTCTGAGCCCATCCACCCATGTGTCAGGAGGTCATCATGTAGGGGTTTCTTTTGTCATAGCAATTGGCACTACTTGGTACAGTGCTATGCCTTGAATCCTTTGGAAACTTGTTGCAGTGTGGCATGCTGGACAATGCAGCGGGCTCTTGCTGGTTTGGTCCCTTCTGGGATGCTGGAAGAATGTGCTGGGAGAGATCTGACTGAGGGATCCTTTCTCAGAGCAGGGAAGGACTAAGTTTTAAGAAGGCAGATAGTGTGCTAAGCAGTTTAGCTTTGTTTTCTGGATTTAAAGGAAGGAGCAGCATCCTGAATTGTCCTTAAAAGGTGATTGGGATGTGGGGGAATGACTAACAAGGCAAACTATCTTCTGCTCAGTATTGTAGGAAAAAGTTCATAACCCTTAAATCCACAGGATGACAGATCTGACTTGCAAGGTATAGCTAAGATCAGTCAAATGTAGCTTTGGAAAATGGTTTTCTGCCCAAGGCCTTAGCAGCCATGCTGTCCACCTTCCAGCATCCTTACATCATGTTCAATAAGACAAGATATAAACCAGTAACAGAACTGCAGTGCTTCTAGGCACGGCACTTTGTCAGCCCCTCTCTAAAGTGGGACATGACTGTCGTGATGGGTCAAAGGAGCACAGTTAATTTATTCTCTTGACCTGGTGGTGTAAGGGTAGAGGGAAACCTGTAGAGGCTGAAGCAGGCTGCTGGTGACAAGGTACTGCCAGCAGCAGTTTTTGAGCTGGTGGAAGGAAATACTGGGGAGAAGTTGTGCTTGTTGTACTGGCTCCTTCTCTGCCCTTTTTTCTACTTAAAGCTCTGCATAGACTGGGTTATGCTGTAGCACTGGGCGTGTGTAGAACAACACAGCAGCTAAGCAGAGGTCCCTAACTGCATTAAGCTCCAGGGTTATAGAATCAATTTGCTTATGTCTCATGATTTGATTGTCATAGTATCTGATCAGGTGGAAAAGACTCAGTCAGGAAATGCATTAGCTCCTGACTGAGGGACTTGCTTATTTCCTCCCTGAAAAATAGGAGCAAGCGTGTGTAGTTGGCTGGGACTCTGCATCCATCTTCCTGACTGGTGGGATTGCTGTGACAGTAGAGGTCAACACAGACTGTGAAAGGGAGGATGAAAGGATGAACGTGGAAATGGAGCATGATTGTTGAATGTGAGGAAAAGGATGCCAATGGAGTTGCTGAGGATGCAAATGTAAATAAATTGTTAACACTGGAGAAGAAAGAAAAGCTAACTTTTGCTTCCTTAAATGTCAGGGACAGAGCAGCTTTTTCTGAGGAGGAACTGAATACTGTCCTGCTAGGTATCAAGTGTGCTGAGCCTTGGAATTTCCTCCTCAGTAGCAGGCAGCTTGTGGGGCATCCTCAGTCCTGTTGTTCACCTTCACTTTTTGGCCAAATTCTACCCCTGTGATGCAATGATGACCTACTCATGCAAGAAGTGTTTTCTCCTACCCTACATGGTAGGCTGGTGATGGTATTGCTGCCCATTGAAGTCGGGAGAGAGGCAGATCCAAGGAAGTGATGTGCTGAAGCTTCTCAAGCTGAGTAGCAATGAAGGAGGGATGGAATGTAGCTTTGGTTGTGCACTGTAAGGCCTTGCTTTTGCTGTGACTGAATGTGCTCTCTGCCCTCTTTTGCAGAGAACAGTATTCTGTTTGTGGTGCTCTAAGAATCTAAGGCTCTGCTTGGAGGGAGCAGAGAGACGCTGTGTTGTAATGGACCAAGCGTTATTTATTTGTAGTACATGGCCCAGATTTCAACTAAGCTTTTTCCAGAGTGCTGATGAGCAGTACCAGACACTTGCACAACTTCCCCTCTGGCATAGATGTATTTGATGTAGATACATGTACTGAAGTGTCAGACACAATAAACCTATTTGAGGGCAACAGGCTGAGTAATCTGGTGCTTGGCAGCTGCTCTGTTGTGGGGAATTTTTTTGCTTTACTGTTAACAGTTCTTGTGACATCTTCAAATGAAAAGAGGAAGGAGGCAGCAGTAGCTGGGCAACCTTAATAGCTGAAACTGCAAATGGTTTTCCTGAGAGAAGGAATCCTGCTGGATTCTACATGTCTCCTGATGGAGTATTGCCTTTCAGAGCAGGGATTGAAATCCTCAATCTGCTGTGTGCCTTACATTTTCAAGCCATCTATTTGAGAACATGCTCTTCAGGTCTATAATGCCCAAATCTGTGACTTTAATACAGGACGGGCGCAGTTCCTGCTCTCATTCAGGTATGAGTACTTGCCCACTGAAAGCAGCACTGAAGCTATCCTGGGAAAACTCAGAGTTCTAAACTAGTGCTACCATCAATTGCGATACCATAGTTTTACTCTTAAGCCTGACTATGTTGCTTCCTCCATTTCTTCAGACATATAGCATACAAGAAAAGCTTTCTAAAATTTTGCTTCTAGGCAAAGGATAGTTTAAAATAGGAGACTGATGTCTCATGAATGGGGAGAGAATAGCAAAGGATGCAGCTACACAAGGGTGTTTGCTCTGCCCTGCTAGGCTAGGAAGGAGATAGGAGAGTTTTTTGGCAGGTGACTGCTGAGAACTTTAACATGGATTTACTTTAATACAGCTGCTTCTAGCATTAAACCACAGTGATTGTCAACTGTTCCAAGGGGAAAGCAGTGCTTTGCTACCAAGACCTTTGTCCTGCTGGCTTGTGGTGTTGGTTAATCTTACAGTCATAGCAAAAAAAAAAAAGCACTTTCAGTACAGGAATAGAAACTCTGGATAGAGGTAGAAACATCAGCCACCCGCTGCTCTCCTCCCCATCTACCGATTATCAGACAAAATTAATGAATCAAGATAGTTAAAATGGACATGAGGGATGGACAGTGGGCTATGTAGGCTTCAAATTAGTAAGTGGGGAAGTAACCTAAAGCAGGGAGTCCTTGTGCAAGAGGGTGGCTTATTATGGATTATGTGGGCTTCTTTAATGCAAATAGCTCTGAACATCTTCTATTTAAAATTTATGGTGGCTTAATTGTGGAGGAAATGCCTTTCTAAGTGCAGCCTGTGTCGGGATGTTACAGCCCCAGTGCTGGAGGGAAGGAGGGAGAAACATTAGGCAGGCATGGCAACTTGGCCAGGTGCTGACTTTCTTCCTCCACCAGCTGAATGGCTTCTGGGGGGTAATGGCTGTCAAAACAACTGGTGTTTGCTTCTGCTTCTCTTGTGAGCTGGGGCAAATGTCGGTAACACAGGGCAGTGAAACAGCTTAGGCAATGCCATCCTGGATCGGTTCCCCAATTCAGTCTTCAGTGTGGTTACACTAATGCTTGCCCTGGTACCGCAGCGGAGGGGCTGGGGTGGGCAGGGCTGGAGGAGGAGAGAGCAGTAACTAATAGACTGTTAGACTGGGGGTTTTGTTGCCCTGGAAAAAGGCCTGACCTGATGATCATCCTCTGGTCCAGCCAATATCTACAGTGAAAGGATAGACTGTCCTGCTTCTCCTGCTTCTCCACAATTCCAGATTAGTTTTCAACAAAAGCTTCCCAGTAGCTGACCAACCTAGTCACTCTGTTTGAAATATTTTGAAAGGAAAGCTAAAGCAGACTGGTGTTGTAGTTTAACAAGTTTAGGGCAGGTACCTCTTCAGCCCTTTGTCATGCCTGTTAATTTTCCTGACACTACTTGGACCATCCTTTGTTGATAATTTAGGTTTTAAGGCATGGTTCAAAGGTAGACTTGGTAAATGCTTGCTCTTCTCTTGACTTTTTGTGAGGATGGACTAAGTAGAGTCCTGGAAGACCCTGGGACTTCTTCCTGAGTAGCCATCCAACCTACAGGTCCTGAAGAGAAGCTCATTTGAGAGGCTTCCATGCTGCCGCATTAGCACTTGGCTGTCTTGGAGTTGCTAAGCTCCTTGTACAGATGAAACAACAGCCCCGTTCTTCAAAAGTTTTTATCTAAGGGCAATACTCTGTGGTATCTGAACAGAAGCCTCAGTTACATCCTTGGTTATAGAAGAATTTTTTAAAACCGGGCTTTTCTTTAAGAACGTGGCAGTAGAAAAGCAGCGTGGAGCTGGCTGCTACAGGACAGGGAGGTTTGTAAGACATGTCCTGTTAAACAGTGTACTTGGTAGTTCAGTCCCACAAACTACTCTTTCGAGTGCAGCTTTTTTACAAAACTGAGGGGTTTTTTGTTTGCAATGCGCCAAGCATAGATTTTAACGTTACAGGGATGTGAAGCTTCCTCTGGAAGCAGTGCTTGTTTACATGAAAAGTCTCAATAACAGAAGGAAAGATCAACCAAAGGTGATTAGACAGCTGCAAAGGTGTAGGAAAGGTGACCCTCTGGATGCCTGGGTGACTTACTTCCCATAGCACTAGTCCACAAGCAGATCATTGAGCCGTCTCTTGAGTACGTGTAAAGAAATCAGAGCTGTGAAAAGACTGTGCCTTCTGCAGGTGACTTCAGCAGTTGGTATATATATGCTAGTCTAGTTGTTTTTTCTCCTTGGAATAAACTCTCCTGTGACACTAGCCCCTCTTTAAGGCAAAGACTGCACTGAAGCAACCTAGGAGCAGCCTATGTATTTGTCTCAAATGGTTTTAATTTCAATACAAGCAAACCCCATCCCCAGAAAATGGATTCGTGACAGAAACCATGAGGAAAAGCATCACTTGTCTGATGGATCTAGCCTGGAAATGGTACCAGGAGCTAAAACATAGAACTTTGCCAAACATGACCAGTGAGATGAGAACCTGGCATGTGGGAAGTACGTCTTGCCTGGTCTGGAAGACATTTGATCTGGTGCTGCTGTATTCTCCACATGGATATCTGCATGCCAAAGCATGCAAAGAACTTGCTGTGCTGGTGGAACATGTTGTAGCAGGAGTGCTGTAGCCTCCCGTAACTGCTCAGACCAGTGCATCGGCTGTGAACAGCCTGCACTCCAGAATGATTGTGCTGATGATGGTGTGCAAAGCACTGGGAGTGGGAATAGGGCTGTACATAAGGGCACAGTAATTGCAACAACGCAGTAGTTTTTCTCCAGGCTCCCTGTCTGCAGTGGCTGCATTGCTTTGTGCCCCTCCTGTCACATCTCCATATACCTTCTCACAAGAAGGGAACTGGATCTTCCTGCTCCTGTAACATCATGTACAGGTGCTGTTTCAGCTCAGACTTAACCACCAAACCACAGCTGTTTTGCTGTTTCCTCCAAAAGAATCTATCTGGAGTACAGATCTGTGGCTCAAAGCTGAACTTGACACATCTGATCTTCATCAGCGTGACCCAACTATAGTCTGTCCACAACTTCTGCATTAAAACCAAGTGATGTCTGCAATTCATGTCTATGTATTGCTAACTTGAGAGGCACAGGCAAATAACCCAACCTGGCTGCTAGCTGAGCTGTCACCTGAGCATGTGACAACCTGTTTTGTGGCACTAAGTGTGATTCGGATGCTGAATTCTACCTGGAACCCATGTTCATTGAGTCAGTCGTCTAGGTCTGGAACAGCTGCCTGTAAATACTTGCTAGAATACGGAGTTTCAAGTTGCTTCTGGAAAATAGCACTTCACCAGTTGGCTATGAACAAATATTCTAGACCAGCAGGAAGTTAGAGAGGAGCAAAGGGGAGAGGTGTAAGGAAGGTCAGTGCTGCAGCTGCAGATGTGGGACATGGGAAGGGACTGTGGCTAAATTTCTCAGTGCTTAGCTAAGATGCAGAGCTGTCAGCTCAGTGTGGAATGGTAAACTCAGGGCTCCATCCTGCTTTGAGAGAAGAATTTTAGTTGCTGGCTTTCTGGCCTGTTCAGTCACCTCCTACTCACTGTTCATATTTTACTGTGGCTTCTCTCAGGTCCCATGGCCAACTTGGCAGCCTTTCTTATGCCACACAGTGCGGCTTACTCTGCAGTCCAGGCACCTGAATGCCTGTGGCAGTGTTCTGCAGCGTTAGGGATATGGGTTCGGAGTAAATTTGTTGTACACGAGCATGCTGGGAAAACAGAGCAAATTGCTTCACTCCTTTTAACATCTTTTCCAACCTTAATGATTCTATGACTCTATGACCTGTATGTTACACTACCAGTAAATGAACCAGAGTCTCATTGTGCTAACTTGAATGCAGTTTTTGCTCTGTAAACGCAACAGACCATGAGTAAGAGTAGAACGGAAATGGACACATCAGACAGGTTAAGGAGAAACAGTGCTGTTGATAACGCAGCAGTCTGAAGCTGGCAGTAGTGATTGCTTAACCTCCGTAGCTTTCTAAAAAGCATCGTCAAGGTAGTTCTGGAAAAGGTACAAGATAATTGCTTTAGGGTACTGGTCTGAGTAGGCTGATGATAGGAAGATGAACAAACAGTGCCTCATGCCAAGAACATAATGGGTTGCAGTCACTGAGTCTTCTAAAAAGCTGATCCCAGCTTCTTTATGGATGCAGATTAGCAGCACTCAGGCTGGCTTTCTCTGCTTCTCAAGGGAGGTGAGGAAGCGGAGGTCCTCATAAGATACTTTACTACCCTTTGTCCTTTAAGAAAGTCTCCAGCCTAACATCATCAGTTATGAAACAATCCTTTCTGCAATACACTGCAAAGTATGCTCAGGCATGGGAGCTGGGTGAGAGGTCGTGGGTTGTGCCGGTGGCCAGAGCCATTATGTCAGCATGGCACGCTGCTCTCGGTGCTGTGCCTGTGAGTGTGTGTTAGTCATGACTGGGAGAGGCTGTGGAAGAACACGTCTTCCACTGTGGCTCTGAAGGTTTATTAAGGAAGACTCTGTCACTTGAAGTATGGCTTTTGAGTGAAAAGGAGAACTGAACTCCAAATATTTGACCATTTTAACATGTGATGCCCACCACAGATGGCATTGCCAGAGCAGGCAAATGGCCAGAATCTGCTGCTGAGAAGCTGTTTGAAAGAGCCTTGAGGAAACATTGTGCCTGGTCTTTAAAATGCAGCTGGCATTCATAAAGGACCTGGGAGCTACCTTAGAGAGATGTAAAGAGTCTAATGACCTTTCTGAAACATCCACTGAACTTCCTTTGTGATGAAAACAGCCTGAGTTCGTTTTTTCATTTAAAGAAATATCTTCTTTTCTCTGCAACCAGAATTGGTGTTTGTAACTAAGCCTTTAACAGAGAAGTTCTCTGGCAGGAACTTGAGCTGCTTTTGTCTGAGTTGCTTCCATCATTACAGCTGCTTTGCAATGTAACTTCTCTTCTATTGTGTAGTATTATTTTCTGCTAGATTATGCAGCAGGAACTGCCTGGGTAGGTGGACAGTGGAAACTTGCTGAAGCTGATTTCTTGTAAGTGGCTTAGTTGAGGATAGGTGGTTGTTGTTAACTGAGCTTTTAGTTTACTCAGATGTGCTGCTCTGAGTAACTTCAGCACTTCGCTTTGGAGAAGCAGACACTCCATACATGGTGTAAGAGGGCACGCTGCCTTCACTACGCTGCCTTTCAACATTGCGAAAATAGCTGGAAAACTTCGGCAGAAACTGGCTGAATCATCCTGAGGAGAGGAAAGTTGGAGTGCTGTGTTCAGCACAACACCAACAAGCTGATTCTTAGTTGTTACAAGTCCTAGCAGCGTTGTACAATGACATGCTCTTGGCTTCCTTGCACAGAAGCCTTTTCTGGTACATCTCATGGTGGGCATGCTTATGCTAGCTGCCTCATGCACAGAACAACAGAGCTTGTGGTGGCTCTCAGTAGATGAATGAGGCTGTTTGCTTAGGAAGGCGGCTTGTTAATTTTGTAGCCCAGGTAAATCAAGTATTGCCAAATATGAAGTGTCTTGTTCCCATCCCTGGCCTATTTGAGCACAGTTACTTGTTGGGGCTTCTTACCCTGCTGGAGGATTTTCCTTTTTGCTGTTTGCTGGGACACGTGCCATCTTTCTTAATTCTTTCTTGCCCAACCTCCTGTGATCTCAGTGACTGCAGTTTCACTTTCTGTGGAGGCCACCCAGCCCTGCCAACAGCTAAGCCTGCTGAGCCCAACTGCTTCTGCTCTTCAGTAGGTGGGGCTGAGGAAGTCGCCCCAGTGGCAACCTTCTCTGCGTAGAGCAAGGCGGCAGCGAGGATGACAGCGCTGCCAAACCCGGTGCTGTGCAATGAAGGTTGCCTGCCCAGCCCTGATCTAAGCAACGTTGCAACACTCCGAAACTAGCTCTAACCATGTCGTTAGTGCGGTTGTTCCTGTCCTCTGTCCTGTAGCTGCTTGGTCTCTAACACAGCACTGGAAAACTTTTTTTTCAACAGCATAGGTGAGCTTATATTTTCCTGAGGTTGGATTGCTATTTAGTGGGGTGGGAAGGGTGCTAAAGCCAGAATGCTGGTGAAGTGGTTGTGTTGGTGCTGGATGGGGTGGCACAGCCTTCCTGTGACCAGTTCCTGCAGTAGGCAGAAATACTCAGTGCAAGTAAGGGGGTATATTTTTGATGCTAAAAATTAACTCCAGCAACTGTCCTGGTTCTTTGGAGCTAAAATTTGAATGCTCTGAGGCATGCGAGTTCTCTCTCTACCCCAGTTAAGATGTTTTGTGGCATTACTGATCCATCTTGACTCTTAGCTTCGTTTTACGGAAGATCTATGTGATCAAGGGATCTGTTCTTCTCAGCACTACCAAAGCAGGAAGGGGAAAACCTCTGGTGTTGAAGCAGCTTCTAGAGATCATGTAAAAGAAGGGCTAGCACTGAAGGGTCTTTTAGGGGAGTTTCTCACATACTAGTTGTGCAATTACCTGAAGGATAGGGAAAGTGGCCCCAGGTGAGCTGCTGCCAGCAGACTGGTCAGCAAACGAGGAGTCGTGTTGTGCCTGTGTCTATTGGCTTGTGGGATTAACATTCAGCCCAAGAAAATGGACCACGTTTACTTAATGTTTTTCTAGTAAAATCATGGAAACCCAAGCAAAACTACAGTGGTTTTTTTAGGCTCACTTATTAGTACTGTCTGGGATACTTTTAGTTCAGCTTTTTAAAGCTGTAAGCGAGTAAATGACCATGTGCAGAATACATATTTTCTTCTCCTGAGGTGTGTTCCAGGCTGGAAGTCCTTTGGGGTAGGGCTGTGATTCATTGCCTCTAGAGCACCCAGAGTATACTGAGTGTTTAAAGATCTGGTCTCTTAACTGTAGAAGTACACTCAATAAATACTAGAAAGGGGCAAACAGAGCAACAGTAAACTGACTGGAAGAAACAGACTTTAAGTAGAACTGGATCAGAAATCAAGGAATTTCAGAGCCTTCATGTATTCTTGTAACTGATGTGTTAGACAAGTTTCCTATGGGTGTTGAGCTGCAGAGCAAGGCAAGACCTGTGAGCAGCCATGGCTTTTTGGAGTAGGCAAACTTTTTGTAGCTGGGGTATTTCTGGTCCTACTTTCTGGTTGAGTTTGTAACTGAAGGAGAAAGGCTTGCCAGTATTCAGCCTCAAGAAAGCAGATGTTTTCAGTGGTTAAGTGCCTCACAGGCACGTAAACTGAAGGCATCTTCCAGTGGGGTCTGGGTTTTTTGCTTCCTTTTGTTTTGGAGAGGATACTTCTAGAATTCTTCACACACTAGATTTTTCAGTTGTGAACCATCAGTGCTGTAGTAAGCCCCTGGCAGCTCTTTGGCAGCTCAGGAGTTGGGTTGGTAAATGGGACCAGCAGTGACAATGACTCCTGAGTGACTAATGACCAGTACTTCTCCTTGTGTGTAATGTTAGACTGCGACTTTGAGGACTCTTGCAGCTGTGCAAGTTGCTTCCAAATGGAGCTGAAAATCCACACAGCAGCCTGTTGAAATTCCTGTGTAGCTTGGAGATGTAGCTATCTGAAACAACCTCCCACTGTGTGAGAAAACCTGCATGGGAGCAGCCTTTTGGCCTCAGGTGAAACAATGAGGGCATCTTGGGTGAGTGTTCTTTGGCTGGAGTTCACTGTATTGATAGCTTGGATTATGTTTCTGTGTGTTCAGGCGAGGTGAATGGGTTTGAATGCCAGCATAGGTAGGAATGGGTTGAATTATCTGGGAGCAATAAGGAGCCTTGTTTTGAGTGTGGATGTCTTTTTTGTGTGTGCATTATTTAAGGGGCACTGTTCAGCCTCATTTTTTTGCAAGGTGTTCCTCTAGGTTTTGAGGGACACTAGGGAAGTAATGGAAATAAATATTAGTAGTTTGGTGCACACTGGGGGACAAAATATTCTGCTGTAGATAGTTGATAGCTGGGATCTTGGCTGCATTTTGTGAGCTGCCAGCTGAAGGGGGTAAACATGGCCATGGGCACAGAGTATGCTTCTGCACCAGCATTTTGGTGAACTAAATCAAGATGACTGCTGCAGCTGGAGAGGTCTGTGACAGGCAGTTATTTTGCCTAGTTCATGTCAATGCCTAAACAGAAGTTGCACACCAACTCTGCTCTGCCACATACATCCTTTTCTTTGCAGAGCTGTGTTCTCCCCATTCAGCAGCAGGGAATTTGACACCTTCCATTGAAATGTCTTTGCTGCCTCCTGCCTTGATCTCTTTGTAGAAGGCAGTTGATTTGAAACCTGACATATCTTTCTAGTATGGCAAATTGCCTACTTGCTCTGGACAGCTAAATGGG
>JAVSBS010002399.1:0-28401 GCA_033124195.1 Coracias cyanogaster | reverse complement strand
GTTACTACCAAGGGCTGGCGTGTGCAGAAAGGCTCTTGCTTATCCTTGCTCCTGTGCAGACCAAGGTCACTGCTCAACCTCATGTGCCACCTTGGGGTGCGGAAAGTAAAAGGGGGCACCTGTGGGGAGGAGCGGCCAGGACAGGGGACCCTCAACTGCCCAGTGAGGGATTCCACCCCATGTACAGCATGTTCAGTGTAAAGCTGAAGGATCATGACAGCCAAGCCTTTTCGTCAATGGGTAGTGTCCAAGGAGGACTCTGTCCATTCTGTCTTTGATCCTGATCCCTTCT
Organism: Coracias cyanogaster; assembly: GCA_033124195.1. Classification (NCBI taxonomy): domain Eukaryota; kingdom Metazoa; phylum Chordata; class Aves; order Coraciiformes; family Coraciidae; genus Coracias; species Coracias cyanogaster. The sequence goes on along the minus strand of JAVSBS010002399.1, from coordinate 28,109 downwards.
GGAACTGAATCCAGTTCCAGAATCCAGCTCCTGAAACCTGTTCCCATCTGCTGCTGAGTCCAGTCTGGGACTTCCCCACTGCCTGCTCCGCAGCATCAGTGCTGATTGTGACATAATTGCCATCAGAAAGGGTGGGTTAGATACTGGTTTTGTATATATTTCATTTTCTTATTATTTTCATTAAAGCAGTTTTAGTTTTATTTTCTAATCCATAAACCTCTCTCCCTTATTCCCTTTCTCTTCCCCATTTGGGAAGGTAGAGGGGTTAACAGAGAGTATCTCTTATAGGTTTAGTGGACAGCTCTGACCCTAAACTTTGACATAAACTATCTCAGCTTTTAGCTGCAACATTTTCCAGATTTAATCCAGGCTCCCTTCATTCCCCAGCTAAATTCCTATGCTTTAACACATAGGCAAATCCAAGATGACTGCCCTTGTTCAGTGGCTCCTTGACACTTTCACTGAGGAAAACCGCCATGGGAAGTAGCACTAAAATTGTCGGATCTTCACTTTTACCCACATCACATGCAGACGTTCCCAGTGTTAAAACACATCTTTCTCATTACTGGTACACAGATGACAGTTCACAGTTGAGTTTGCTATAGGAACATCATTTTATTTCTGTGCATCTTTGTCGTAATTGCCAACATTCAGAATCAAGAGTGTCAGACTTTACAAAATCAGGCATTTTCTGACACTTAACTTCTCTCTCAGAATATGTACAGAAACTGCATTTTTGTTGTCAATGTTTCTGTCATCCAATGAGAGCCATTCTTTCAGGATTCCTGGCTGGTTTTTGCCTTGAACTGAAAAGGCAACATTTTCTTCTAGGTCTCCCCACCCTTTATTTCAAAGATTTCCTGAGATACACACCAACATTTTTTTTCCTGCTTTACATTTGGTCTCCTGCTCTGAAATAGTCCCTGAGAAACTCAGTAAGTTTGCCACAGAGGATATTAGCTACCTTGCTCTTATGGAAAGAGAGGGAGATAATGTATGCACTTTAAAATTCTCAGTGTTATTTCTAATCATACTAAAATAGTTTCTCTTCACTTTTGTATCTCTTTTTCCCTCTGGAACCTGCCTCTTCTAGCATCCCATGTAGGCAGGAAGCAATGTCCATTTTACTTCTCCTCTTTCTTCTTTACTGGGTGCTTATCACGTCTTCCACCCTTCTTCTGGTCTTCTGCTTATTCGGTTCTTTCCATTTCATTATATTTACTCTAAAATGAAATTAGATGAACAATGTGGCTACCCTTAGTGTGCAGACAACCTTGTGCTTGTTCACAATTCCTTCTCTTTCTACCTTTTTTGACAGTTCAGATTGCAATCATTTCAACCACAACTGTCCCCTCCTTTGCTATAATGGAAATCTGCCCTTGAATTATCATCTTTATTATAAAGAGTATGTTTGTGTGTGCACAGGCACACACCACAGGGAAATCAGTTAAACTGTATAACCAGATACAGCTCTGATCATTAAAAAAATTATTGCACCTACTCAGATCTCTATTTATTTTTAGACTATTTTAATTCTCATTTACACTATAGGTGTTTCATATCACTCTGTCACTGTGAACGTAAATTATTTTCAGGTACCAATGGCTACACTGCAATTATTGAACAATAATAGAAATTGCTCAACTATGCTTCCAGCATGGGATGAAGTGAGTATAGTGTAAATGGCAAGCACGGCCATTTATTTTTCTTTATAGCCAAGCTGGCTCACTCATCCTTAGTTTAAGTGATAGTTCAAGCTGTGAAAGGGTTGTTATCACATTCATCAATTTTATTACATAAGAAATAGTCCCTTTGGTTAATTGGATTTGGAAAATTTGCTGAGCATTCAGGTGAACCTCCATGAATCCTAACAATACTGTGATATCCCACAAATCTCTGTCAGCTGTCCACATTCTAACTAAGCCTTCCATTTTCTGGAGTTTTGAGCCCAGAACTGCAAAAAAACCTGACCCCATGAAGTCCATTTGGACTTGATTACTGTAATATATTTTACAGAGAGAATGCTGAGATACTGTGGGCCCTGTCACCAACACATGTTCATAACACATGTAACGAGATTGATTTACTTTTCAGGTTAACACACTAAAAGACCTTTCCTTACTACTCTGTAACTGAGTGGAAGATGTCTCAGTTGTACACCTAATAACCAGCTTTCAGCAGTCTTATTCAAGACCTCCCACTCTCACTGTGGGACAGTGCTTCTGCATCTGCTCCTTTGAATCCTCTTTGCCATTTAGAAACAAAACCACAGAGGGGTGGGGGAACCACTCAAGAACTTGATTTTCCAGTTTGTCCTTCAAAGGTTTGGCGCAAAAGGCTTCAGGAGCATTAGGATGTTTTCAGTTGACTTCAGTGGGTTTTCGATGAAGACTTCAGGGAAAAATGTTTCAAAAAATAGCAGACAGGAATCTTTCTTTCCCTCTCTCTCACAACAATGAAAAATAGTCCTAGTAAATTATAAAAACCTTCTACAACTTCCCTACTATTCTCACTTCAGGAAACTGGGGGAAAGCATCTGTATTCTCCCAATGAGGCAAATAATAAAAACAAAAGAAGCATAGATAAGTTAAATTGTTCTCTCCATTTTAACTTACCTCATTGTTAGTGTATGATGGAGATCTATATCTTATAAAAATGACATCCTCCACAATACAACAGGGATAGTTTAAGCTACCTTAAATCACTCAACCTACAATACATCTGAAATGTTAATTAAGCAAGTTTTTCATCCTCACCTCTGCTCTGCTGGCTTTAGTGAAAGCTTGTCTGCCAGGGAAAACTCTCTACAGGTACCGCCAATTCTGTTTGAAGTTGGTGATCTGGGTTTGGCTCATAACATTCACAGTAGATTTACCTGAAAGATCAATAAAAGCATGTTCAAAGCAAGATTGGCTTCATAGAGCCTAGGATTTTATTAATTTATATAAACTTCCTAAAACTTTTGCTATAAAGAAAAAGGGAAAAGCTTGAAAATATTCACAGTATTGTACAGCAGGATAATAAAAATGGTATAGCAAAGTTCTGGAATGAGTTTGTCTTTTCCAAAAAAACTCATCCCTCAAAATAGTGCACATATCAGAATGACAGGATATTGCAGACACAGATGAGATGTTCAAATACGGCTAGAGCTTTCAGATGTTTCAAGATGTGACATCTCAGCAGGTCCTCACATTCAGGTGTTAGTAAGCACCCCATCTTGGAAACATATCTTTAAAGTGTCTCATAGAAAGCACCCCAAAATATCCTTCATGGTATGCCTCTGTCAAAAATTTTTATAGTGGCAAGTCCTTGATTAAAACTGTGGCTTCTGTCATTGATGTCATGAGCTAGGTCTTTGTAACAGAAGAAATCTAAAGGCAATTCTTATCCCCAACTGTTAAATGAAATAATACCCCTCAGTGTGGCACATGCTGATTTCTTTTTTTTTTTTTTCATGGTGTATAGTTTAGTAGAATATAAAATCAGAATTTAAAAACCAATCAAGCAGCCAGCAAGACTTTGATCTTTAAAATGCTGGAATTATCTTTAATCAGAGGAGATTTATAAGTAGTAGCTGAATTAAAGGTGGAATTACTGTCTGGCTTTGTTCATTTAAGTTTCTCTGCTCTTCCCAGTAACAAAAAAATTTGCCTCAAATATCTCCTATATTCCTTGAGAGGGATTTATAATAGGCAGTCTTCAACTTCAGAATTGGGTTAATCTTCCAGATCTTTAGTGGCAGCACTATAAGTAGATCTGTGAGCTTGGAGACCCTTATCAGTGAAAGAGTATTTGAAGCTCTGGGAATGTGTGTTCCCAAGCCCACGGTGAACTGCCTCAAAAAGCAGAAGAAAATATAGTAAGTCTGGATGGAGAAATCCTTGTTTTTCATGTAAGCTCTTAGGGAAACGTAGGCTATTTTCTTTTGAAATCCTGCTTCTTTGGGTTTACTTATTTGTTCTCTCATGTATAATGATTCTTATGAAGGAGGAGTTGGTTTTTTCATTGGAAAAAAATGGGGAAATATGTTGAAATGCTCAAAATGCATTAAGATTTTCATAGAAAAGTATACTTCCTCTACAGGTCTGATGAGCAATATGAAATTTGTGACAGAGGTCCCATCCAGGAGAGGAAAAAGAGTGTGCCAAAGCCCGTGGACTCATGCATCACCAGACTCCAGCTACAGCTGAGCTCTCTCTTACAGAATGACAGAATCACAGATTGGTAAAGGTTGGAAGAGACCTCTGGAGACATAGTCCAACCCCCCTGCCAAAGCAGGTTAACCTAGAGCAGGTTGCACAGGAATGTGTCCAGGCGGGTTTTGAAAGTCTTCAGAGAAGGAGACTCCACAACCTCTCCATGCAGCCTCTTCCTTCACTCTCACAGTAAAGATTTTCTTGATATTGTAGTGGAATTTCCTGTGTTCCTATTTGTGCTCATTGTCGCTCATCCTGTCACTCTTGACACCTACCCTTCAGATATTTATAAACATTGAAAAGATCCTCTTTCCTTTCTTTTGCTACACAGTTCAGGTTTGTTACTTCAGAAAGGAGATATTCAGCCAGAAAAGAGTTACTTCTTTCAACAAAGCAAAAAACCTTCTTTTTTTTTTTTTTTTTTTTTTATGTGTTCAGGTTCACTACTAAAAGCATGGTCGGAAATGTTTTCATGTTCTTTTTCAGATTTTGAAATAATATTTTCTACTCGCCATCCGAGAAATATAATACAATTTAACTAAAAAGAACAGAAAAAGCTCAAAACAATGGAGGGATATATGTACATAGAGCCTTCCTGCCTCCGCTCAAGTTTTTTCACAGGAGCAATACAAATAGATGGTGCCTTCTTCATTCCTCTCAGCCTTATGAGTTTAATATTTGTTATTGTAGTATTTGCTGGCACTGTTCACATACCACTGAAAAGTGCTCTAGTCTCTGAGTTCAGACCTAATAGAATGAAGGTTGGAAGTCATGTTTTCCTCATTCTTATTGATACCATCATGACATGAAAGGCCAATAAAGAAAAAGTGAAGCTGCCTGCATGGCTGAGTAGCTGGGGGACTGTCTTCTGTGCACTTCATTGTCTTTATAGATTCTACATCCTGCCACCTTTCACCCATTCCATCCCAAAAGCAACAAAAGTAAGTGGTTGTGTGGGGTGAAGGTATACAAAGGGGAACTGCCTTAAGAGTTTTCAGGAAAAACAATTAGTCTATGGAGGAGAAGGTGTGATGTGGAGAAGGGAGCATTTAGAGAGGAGGCTACTTTTTTCTTTTATATATTTTTTCTTGTTGAGTTCCCAAAGAATGTGTCAGGTGTTTGTTCACTTTCCAACCCCTGTGAACCTAATCCACTGAGCCCTTTGCTAACTGAACGCTGCTGTATTTACCCTGCCTGACTTAGCACATACTACCTGGATACTTTAACTGCTTCAGATGATTATGGCTGTAATTCTTTGTGGGGCTTTACTGTGCCATAGAAGGGCATAATAATACCTTAAATACAAATTAAAATTGAAAAAGGAAAAAAGAAAAAAAAAAACCAAAACACCCCACAGACTTAATCTGTGAATAAAGGCTTTTATAGGCAGCATAACATTGTATTGTGGCTGAATGTTCCTTCTGACAATGTAACACCAGAAAAATAAGTATTCCCATTGCCCCTTTGGAAGGAAAGGTCTAGCTGAGGCACAGTGAACAGCAGTTTAACATTTCTTCGTTTCCCTTTTATTTATGGGTAACTGGGATTGCTGCTCTTGTAGATGCAAAGTAGGGCAAAGTAACCCACAGATGCGATTTCCACAAAAGGAAACCCAGGAAGAACACTCTTAATAGACATCCAAAGAGAAGGGATAACTAAAGCTCCCTTAAGAAAACACAGAGACACATTATGACTGAGTTCTGATAGAGGTGTAAGTCAGTCAAACTCCTACTTCTGAAAAAGAAAAGAAGCAAGATCACTGTGAGGTTCCCATGCCTGCTCCTTGGGATGAGCAAATCTTTATAACTTATCTGAATGTACTATTTGACTCTTAATATTGTATCGAGTCTGGCTGAGCTGATTTTCCCCATAGCAGCCCTCATGGTGCAGGGTTTTGCGCTGAGAGCTAGCAGGGTGTTGATAACACACCCGTGTTGTGACTACTGCTGAGCAGGGCTCGCACAGCGCCAAGGCTCGTCCCAACATTTCCCCTCAGTGGGACAGGGTGGGCAAGGCCTCGGGAGGGGACACAACCAGAGCAGCTGACCTAACCTGACCAAAGGGATATTCCAGACCATATGATGTCTGCTCAACTATAAAGCTAGGGAAAAGGAGAAGGAGGGGGAGGGCTGTTTCGTTGTCCTCCAGAGCAACTGCTACATGTTTTGGAGCCCTTCTTCCCAGGGAGGGCCCAGATATCGCCTGCTGATGGGAAGTATAGAATCAATTCTTGTTCTCATTTACTTCCGCACGCAGATTTTCTTTGCTTGCTTTGTTATCAGTAAAGTGCTCTTGTTTTACTCACAAGGGTTTTGTTTTCCTATTTTATTTTCCTTCCCCTTTTTTTTGCTCTGCTGAGGAGGGAGATGAAAGGGGGTGTGGGGGGGGATAGAGCAGCTTGGTGGGCACCTGGCACTCAGCCAAGGTTAACCCACCACATATACTTATTAATAGTACAGCATGCTGAAGGATGGGGCTGAGAAGACAAGAATCAGAGAATCATAGAATAGGTTGGGTTGGCAGGGACCTTAAAGATGATCTAGTTCAAACCCCCTTGCCATGGGCAAGGACACCTCCCACTAGAACAGCTTACTCAAAACCCCATCTAAACTAGCCTTGAACACTTGCAATGATAGGGCAACTGCAGCCTCTCACAGCAACCTGTTCCAGTGTCTCACCACCCTCCCAGTGAAGAAGTTCTTCCTAACTTCCAATCTAAATCTATCTTCTCTCAGTGTAAAGCCATTAACCTTTGTCTTGTCACTACATGGCCTTGTAAAAAGTCAACATAGGAAAAGGAATATGAGAACAAAACAACCACATTTTTCAGTTAACTGCTTTTGGGGGTCAGGAAAAGGGATCTGTACTGATGCATTAGGTTATTCCTCCTCAGGTGCAGGACTCTCACCCTTGTTGAACTTCATTATGTTCCTCTCCACTCAACTCTCCAGCCTGTCGAGGTCTCCCTGAATGGCAGCACAGCTCTGGTGTGTCAGCCACCCCTTCCAGTTTTGTATCATTGGCAAACTTGCTGCGGGTACACTCTACAGATCATAGATCATAGAATACCAGGTTGGAAGGGACCTCAAGGATCATCTAGTCTAACCTCTCAAGATAGAAAAATACAGTTTAAATGAGATGGCTCAGCACCCAGTCAAGCTGAGTCTTAAAACTGTCTAATGTAAGGGAATCCACTGCTTCCCTTGGAAGACTATTCCAGCATTTAATTCTTCTCATTGTAAATAATTTTCTTCTGGACTCCAATTAGAATCTTTTCAAGAGCAACTTGTAACCATTCCCCCTTGTTTTTTCCATGTGACTCCTTGTAAAAAGGGAGTCTCCTTCATCTTGGTAGCCACCCTTTATGTACTGGTACATGGTAATAAGGTCTCCCCTAATCCTGCTCTTCTCAAGGCTGAACAATTCCAGTGTTCTCAGCCTTTCTTCATACGGCAGGTCTTCCAGTCCCCTCATCATCCTCAAGGCCCTTCTCTGGACCCTTTCCAGCCTGTCTGCGTCTTTTTTGTATAGGGGGGACCAAAACTGAACACAGTACTCAAGGTGTGGCCTGACCAGTGCTGAGTAAAGTGGGACAATTACTTTACCTCTGCTAGTGATGCCCCTTTTGATATAACCCAGCATCCTGCTGGCTCTTTGCCGCTGCAGTGCACTGTTCACTCATGTTGAGCCAGCTCTTTCTGAACTGATCCTTCCATCCATTTCTTACTTTCCACGTCCTATTTATCTACCAGTCCTTCTCACCAGGAGAAACGAGGAAATAGGCTTGGGCACCATTCTGTGATCATCCTGACGTGTAAATGCTCACAGCCATGGTATCAGTCCTTGTTAGCTAGTACCCACACAGGCAGTGTCTGAACATTTTTCAGGGGTTAACAAAACAGGAGACATTTCCAAGTGGCAGGTGGGATGCAGCCACTCTATTTTCAGGAGGAAGAGTGTCTAAGCATATGGATGCAAGCTGTCTCCTACCAGCTGGTCTCAAGGACAGAGAACAAGCCCTGGCTGGTTTTGTTTAGTATTACACAGAGGGGAAATTTCTAGCAGCAAACAATAACTTGGGGAGCAGATGTGGTGTCTTAATGTTTAACTCATTGTTGCAGTTTATAATTATGTGTTTACAATTATGTGTGCTTATAGTTGACTGTATCCCTTTCTTGAAATGAAAATCAATGACTCATTTTACATAGAAAATATTCACAGGAGCATTTTCAGATGCTTCGTTATCTGTGATTAAGTTTCTGTGGCTGTAGATCACTGTCTTCTTAAATCTATATCTTTCTCACAGGCATGTTAGCTCTTAATCTATTTTTATTTTTTTTTAATCATACCTATATGTATCACAATTGATTATTGAATGAATACCTCAGTCTTTTAACTTTTTCTAGCAAATCAATTTTTGTTCCTAATTTTCACACTTTCTTATGATCCTGCCACCCTTCTTTAAATCTTCCTGTTCAATAAAATATCTGACATAAGTAAAACTGCTATTCATAATGGATGTGTTCTCTGTTTAATAAATAAGGTATCTGTCATAGTGGGGGCTAGATTTCTGGTTGTTAAGCAGGCTGGATGAATGGTAACAGTATTTTTGGCTCCTGCCCAGAAGAATAGAAAAGGTAAAACTGTTATCCCTGATAAGAAATTATTTCTTTGCGAAGTAAATTCTGGTTGAAGATATATCTGAATGATCCCTTAAAAAAAAAACCTGCTATACATCAGACTTTCAGAATTATCAGACTTGATCCACTGTTTGTTTCTCAGTAGAAAAAAATGCAAGTGTGAAAAAAAATAAAAAAGAGAAAGTTTTTCTCTTGTTAATGAGACAGAGGTGACTGTAAACAATAGATGCCTTATAGCTATTCTCAAACAGGAATCAAAGCTGTAATTAAATATAAAACACTAGCAGTGATAGGCTCTTTAATGTAACACATCTCAGTTGCTTTTCCTCTATCAAATATCGTCACTTAGACAAAAGCTGAGAGAGTGACTGAAAACAAGAGAAGAAAGACTTGTGCTGAAGACTGATTTCTTGTTGCTCATGACAGACCAGTCCTGTAGCTTCAGTAGCAAATATTATTGACTTGAAGTTGGAACAGAGCTAATTACATAAATTTGGTGGCATCTGTTCTACTAAATGGTGCCATCTGAGGAGATAGATGAAGGTGATTGATAGATAAGGGCCATAGATGAACATAGGCTTTAGCTGAACCCCAGGAAAAGGCAAATCCAAGCAGGCTTTGTAACTACCTGCTGTCTTCAGACCTTGGGCTGTCTTGTCCTGGAGCTCAGAGTAGGCAAGAAATAAGAGAGGAAATAACTTGGGGAAAACTGGTGAAGAGCTGAAGCTTCTTCAGCTTTGTATCTTCAAGTTGTTTTATAATACAAATGTGTAGGTGCTGGATGGATATCAGCATTCTCCTAAAACCAGAGGTCTGAAGTATGTTGCTTCATGAGTACACACAAATGAGAACAAAGTAAAGGGAGTACTGGAAGGCAGAGGCAACTCTCATGTAACACCTGCCTGAGCTAATCAAAAGGATGCACAACTTCTGCACAGTCCTTGATCAGCTGCACGATGCCTCGAGCCAGAATCCAGCCTATGTATGTAAACAAAGAGGAAGCCCTGAGCGAGTACTAGGAAATAGGCCAGAGGATTTGGTATAAAGAACCACAGTTCTTACATGGTGTAAGTTAATTCTCTTCTTGCATAATTTTCTGCTTGCAAATCAAAGGAAAGAGCTCAGAATCTGAGCCACTTCCCTGCTACAAGGCTATAAGGTAAAGTCAAAATCTACGCCACTAAAGTAAGAGTAGATGTATGAACACGGTACAACTAATCCACCGGTTTTGGGGGAGTACAGCAGTTAAACCCAAAGTATTTCAATATAAAATAGAAACAATCCTTCATCTAAATTGCAAGTGGAAATAGAGTCAGAAGGAAAAACAGTTCTATTACCAGTTAACACTAAACAACTCTGCTACAGCATATGACATTGGATAATCTCCTCTGTAAGGAAAGATAGTCACCAACTACTTCTACTTACCTCTCAGAGTTCAAGGAGTGCCTGGACAACACACTTAGTTATATGATTTAGTCCTGCAAAGAGCAGAGAGTTAGACTCAATGGTTTGATGGATCCCTTCCAACTTGAGATACTCTATGATGTTATGATTTTACTTTCAAGAGCAGTGGAAGCAACAAGGCTTGGTGTCTTATGGTTTGAAATGATGAGTTTGGATTTTCCAATGTCTAATAGACTGAAAGCACAAAGATTTTCCCACTGCTGGGGTATGTAGTGCCTCTTTGCAGATTTCCCAATAATCACATATTGAGTTTGTACTGCAGCCGTGTCTCAATGGGATCACAAAAAAAAAAAAGTTTTTACTCCATTTGCTGAGAGAGCCAGTGACATTTCTGGGAATTTGATGTCATTTATAGAGTTGATGATCTCTCAAATTATGTTGACAATTATAAATATACTTAAAAAGTCATTAGGAAGAAACTGATAGACATATGAAAGCATACAGACATGCACAGTCTCAGCTAAACTGCATAAGATCCCTATAGGAACCAAACTTGGACTATTGGTGACTTAAGGTCCAGAAATGGTTTCAAGGCAGAAAGAATGGCACACAGATCTCCTGTTTTACTGCACCCAGGGGCAGAAACACCCCAGAGGGACAGCAGTCTATGAAGGACACAAGCTGGAACAGAGGAAAATAGGTAAGAAACCAAGAGCTAGGCTCCACTATAAGCATCATCCCAACCTCCTGCACCACCCAACACATCCCAGAAGAATTGGTATGGGCTAAGTTTAACATATAAAAAAAAAAAGGTTGGAAACTAGGAACACGGGAGAAGAGGCGCTGACTCATGTTCAGTCTGAGTAAGGGGGAGAGAAGACTTTTCCTTAAGTTCTAATTCAGTAAACAAAAGTTTCTGTTAATTGATAGTAAGTTAAATTATGTAAAATTCTGCATATCGAGACTGGCCTGTGGTACCTTTCTCAACTACCCACATCCTAAGTGTTGCAGTTTCAGAAAGCTGTTCCTCTCGTGCCTCAGTTAAAAATTGCCAGGTGTTTTCTAGCTGACAAACTAGCAATGCCTCAATGCATGCTTCTCTTTGAAACCAATGGGCAGCTTTTCACCGTTACCACTGATCCTAAATAAAACAGGACAGAGAGTGATTCCACATACCCAACAGCTTATCATCCCTCCTGCTTTACTGCTGGCTTGTTCTTTGTCATAGCTGTGGTCTGTACCAGTAAGAAATCTGCTATGCAATTTAATGGGAACATTGCCAACCTTGGCTCCAGGGCCAAGGAAAGAAGGACTCTAGATGGGAACAGTTTTGCCACTCCAGGGAATACTTTATTTCCCTTTTCCCTCGTGGTAGTTATGTAGTTCCTCTCCTCATAAGATGGGAGATACCTCACAAGCATTTATGTATGTGATCTTACAGTTTTGCTCCTGCTCTGCTAACCATTCAGGCAAGGAGCTGGCACTTAGAGCTTTCTCTTGAACTCATGTCAAGTCAGCTCTTACTTCTGCTTGATCATTTTGATGGCCAGAGATTATACTGATGTCTTATTCCTTGGCATGTTATTTTCTACAGAATTCAGTATGTGTCAGTAATCTTGATTTGACAGGTTGCTCATACTCAGCCCACCACTTGCAACCTCTTAACCAACATGTAGTGGCTATTCTAGAAATTAAGTGCTTGGGGAATCTGAATCCTAGACACATCTACAGTATCATTACAGACATATCCAAGATTGTGTTGCATACAGTGTAGTGGAGAAGAGGCTGGATATTATTGTATTAGTTAATTTCCTTTAGCAGAATCATTTGCAATGATGTATAGTGTCCTGCCTAACCTATAGATACTATTCCACAGGGGAGCAGTTTTATGCATCTCCTGTGTCATACCTGGCATCTCCAAGCAGAATTCTTCAATACTCTAATGCAACTCAGAGGGTACAATTTCCTTTGTTTAGACAACCAATATGACCCAGAATCTACTATAATAATGAGAGTTTTAACGCTCAGTGCATTTTCAGATGACTAAGTTTGGAGCTGAGTCTCAGTTTTCTTGAACCTTAGATGAATAATCTACTGGGGCCATTTTTAAGTCTAGCAAAAGTTTTAATTGTATAATGACAAAGATAATACTTGGCATAGTGTTTTTTCTGCTAAATTCCCTTCACAGAGTTATACTCCAACTTTTTTTAGCTCTGCATTTCTTTCTTTTTCTTCTCAGAGCTAAAGGACTGACTTGAACAACAGTCAAGGCCTTCAGATTCCTCAAGGACTCTTCAAACTCCAGTCTTCACAAACGCAAATCAGCTACTTCAGCTAACAAAAAAACAGTAGGAATCAACCTGGTAATATTTTCCCAGTGCAGAATGGCGCCAGTCACCTTCTTCCTAATTAATTTCCACCCCAGTAGACTTGTACCAATGCGTTTTGAAAAGTTCTCAACAACAGCCTTTTCTGTGAAGTTGCTTAAAACATGCACATTGCACTGTGTTGACTGATTGATGAACCTCATTGCAGTGTATATAATAATGTGCTAAATGTTACATATGCCCTTAGTGGGTAATTTCAGGAAATTATTAAAATGTGCTTCTTTTAAAAGGTTTGGTAATGTAAGTCAAAGAGACACTTAACAGACCCAATGCTGATTAGTGTGGGTGACCACGGTATACTGGAGTCTTTGATATTTCTTGGCTTTTTCTTGGTTTCCCGGAGGCCCTTTGGACAAAGCAAGAAAGATGGCTGAGACACCCTTGGCCTTCTGGGAAACTCAGTGACATTTAAAGACTGCTGGGGCCTATTCTGTTAATATCTAAACTAATTAAAATCAAATCATAATTGTGGAAGCTTGTTCACCAGAATTCTAATAAGACTCAGAGCAGTACATGCTGCATGCTGCTGTGCTAAAGGCTGTCTCAGCTATGTGAGAAGTGTTTTACTACGCAGCAAATTGTTCTCGGCAATTTTTCTCAATCTTACAACCAGCTCCTTATATAAGAAATGTCACTTCAAATGTAGGATGAAGACTTGCTTCAGCATGTCTCTTGCCATATACACTGAACACAGCTTGCTGTATCATGTAATGGGGTATTTGTCAGGGTGTGGAAGGCTTGTATATAACAGCTATGTTCTTATTAGGACTGAGTGTGATACCCTGCGCTGAACTTCCACCATACACAGCCCCAAAACTATTTCTGGAATTGTATCTGACACCTGAGGAGGCAGAGCAGTTGAGGAACAAAAGCACTTGCCAAGCAGCCGTGAGTTAGGTTCTCTTTTTCTCACTTCACTCCCTGCTTGATCATGGCCAATTACTTAAGAAATGTAGCAATTATTTGGAAAATCAAAATTAAAGACAGCACATGACTATACACACCCTTTTTTTGCATAAAGGATGTGGTTCATTTTTTCTTAATTAAAATCTGTTATCCCCAGAAATAGTATAAAAAACGGTGCTCAAAGATTATCAGAGGTAGAGAAAAGCTTCTGTTTTCCTTGATTAGGACTCCTCAGTGTGGCAAAAATAACTGAGAGGGGGTGCAATAAATAAATTGAACAGAGAAATTTTATTCATTGACAAAATAAATGAAGGAAGAGACATGTAAGGAGATTATTAGGCAACAAGTTTAAAATTAGTAAAGAATACCTTCTTCATCTGGCACAACTAAACTGAGGAACTCACTACCATCAGCTATTGTAACCATGTTCAAAGAGGAATGAGGTAAATTAGTGACACTTCTGCTGAAAACCTGAGTTAAAAAATGTATAATGTGAAGGACCAGTCTTATGTTTTCTTTCTTGGTAAACAGTTCCAACCGGATGCTGCTGAAGACTGGTAGATTATATCTTCTCTGTTCTGAGATATTCAGCTTACTTTCTTAAGAAACCAATGACATGTTAGGATGTGTAAATCCTGTTCATTTCAACAGAATAACGAAACATGCTAAATGTTTAATGAATGAAATTCTTTGGGCACAAAGCAAACAAAATTACAAAAAGAAAGGAAACTTGGATCATACCCCAAAGCGTGCAAATATTGCGGAGCAAACATTAATGAACACCGGGGATCTCACGAAGCAAAAATTCCATCAGTCGTCACACACTTCTCATTGAAGACAATGAGAACTTCGTAAGAGACTTTATTGGAAGCAGGGGAAAGTCTGCAATAAAGTTTGTTTAATATGTCTCTACTTCCATTAAAATTATTGTCTCTCCCACCTGCATTCATATCAGTTCATGAGAAGGCTGGGAAGGGTAAGTGTCACTATTAAAGGTAATTAACCCAACAGGAAATCTATTCTCCGATAACTATTGGCATGATGGGGGTTTGGGGAGATAAAAGATGGGGCGGGGGGGGGGTGTGAGGTTTCGTACATTCCATCAGAGCCTTCAAACAAGTGCAGCGAGGGCCTAATTCTGCTCCTTTGATGTTAATAGGCAGTGTCTTCACCCATGCTGAGACTGGAGAAGGTCATGGACCATACGTTAGTGCATCTCTGCAATGTTGTAAATAATAGGGTCGTAGGGCTGAGCTGAATGAGAGCTACGTCTGATGAAGCACATGCGGCTGCTAAAGTTTATGTCTGTCAACTTAGCTCTGCATCTGGCAGGTCTTATTTTTAACATCTGTGTGTTCAGTGTCACTACGACTGTACAGTGAAATACCTGTGTCAGATCAATAAGGTGCTCTAACTGCTAAGGAAAACAGCATGAGAATATAACAAGTAGTAAAGCACATAAGAAAGGTTTATTAATATTTAGCAAAACTAATCTGTTTCTCACTAGCCAAAACATGCACATCCAGCCCTTTTGGGAAGACAGCTTTGAAGATTCACTAAGTTGAAATGAGGTTTTCTGCACTGTATGCAACCATTCATATTCTCTGTGGGCTAAATCCTATTCCATAAATTTGAAGTCAGCCTTTGAGATTTGGGAGATCATTAGAGGGTTTGTGTATGTTTTCTTCATTCTGTTTTTCCAGATAGGCCAAATGTAGTCACTTTATAGATGGGAATGTGATTTAAATAATATGACTTTACTAACATTACATTTTGAATTTATCTTTATTAAGGCTGTATTTTAATTTCATTCCATGTATCCTCATTAAGCAACTGTTTGCTCCCTCAGGCATTTTTTCAAGCTAACTTTTAATCTACCTATTGGTACACAAAGCTGTAAAAGTTAAAGCCTATTTGAATTTTTATTTGGAAATCTGCTAGATTTTTTCCCCTTTATAGAACTGCAGGCATTCTACTTTTGCTGGAGATGGTCTATTTTCCATATATAATCTGATAAATATTAAATTAAATACCGCATGCTCATATCAATGTTTTGTATGCAAAACCCTGATCTCCAGAAAATTATATATTAGCTACAATAGCACTTTATTTTACATTACTATTACAGAAGCTCTGTCTAATCAGCTGTCTGAAATCTTGTCACTGTAGCATTCAGATGCTGGATAACCATCGAAATTAGCAGTGACTGGGCTGAAAAGATATATATTTTCCTTGTTTCTATTGATTCTGACTTGTGAATGTTGCACATGTTTCTTTGACAGGTGATGAAAGAAAGTTCAGTGAAAGAGAAAGGGACATGCTATACATAACATGATTCCTCTGGACATACAAGGGCAGCACCTGCATCACACACACAAAATGGTTTTTTTATTACGGAAGATTCAAAGAATAAGTTTCTCTTGTGCTACATACAATACCTACAAACATTAGACATCATTACTTGACTGAAATGATGGGAAAGACAGACACACCTCAAGGAGGTAACAAAAGCACCCAGCACTGGTAAGGATTGCAAAGCAAGGTAAAGCTGTGTTGGGGCATGGATTTAGATTTCTTGCTTTCTCTTCTAGTGCTCTCATCAGCTACCTTTAGTTTTTGATTACTGCAGTGGCCAGTATTGAAATTGAGTCCTATGTTGGCATCGCATAAGTCTGGACACACATATGGCAATGTGCAGTAACAGTGGCACAGGTAGTGCTCTCCTCATCCCTTCCTTCCTCCTCCATTGCCAGCATTTCCCCCTGTACCTTCCAGCTTGAAGTCACTCTATATTTACCTACAGAAACAAAATTGTTGATCCTTGGTTTGATATAATCCTTCATTCTGGGAACTTACATAGTCTACAGTTACTGATTGCTCTCAAACTAAGTTATTGTTTAGAAATATTTCTCTAGCTCAGCATTTCTTGTTTCGAAAAGCTGGGTGCTACCTTCAGCAAAAAAATAAATAAAACCTCTAAAGTAGGTCAGGAATCAGAACCGAAAAGGCTGCTCAAGGCAGACTCAGATCTGTAGGTATTTGCAATTTTAACTTACTGATTGTTCAAAACATAACTAAAGCTCATGAGCATACAGCATAAACAATAGCAAGCAAAAATTGTTTATATTATAGGTGGCTGCATGTGTCTTAATTATTCCCTGCTTGGTGACATGCAAATAAAAATGTGTAGAAATATAGTTAGGTATAAATAGATATAAACTCCACAAACACAACTAGATATTTTTTCTTTGTGGTACTTACTGCTTTTAAGTTGTAATTTCATATAACCTTTCAATTACGACTGGATTTCCCTGTAAGTGACATGCAGAGTTCACTGCTGCAAATGATTCTTCTGAATGAAAATAATTCTGCTGAGAGCAGTGGGATAACTTGTGCATTTCTGGACTCCTGCACTGAGAAACACTGTAGGCACTAAGCAGGAGGAATGATAGAGAAAGGAAGCTTCCAGAAAAGGAAAATGCCAGTGTTGGTGTTATTCCAAATGGTAGCTGCCTTTTTAATTTACAGCACCATCTTTAATAGTAAATACTACTTATGCATTGCTGGATATTTAAAAACTTGATTTCTCAGCCTCATAATAAACAAGCTAATCTCAACAGTGAAAATAGTATAAGAGCTACTGGGGATGCCACTAGTGGAAGACGCAGCAATGTAACAACCTGCCCATTTGGGCTAGGTGGGAACATGTTTCCTCAGATGCCATCCCATACTCCATTTTGTAGTTTGTTGAGTGTACACATTTTGCAGGTGTGGAGAAGGGAAAAAGCCCAGTGCAGCAAAAATAGCATTTCAAGTATGATCCTTCTCAACCAAGGGTTTTTCTTCCCAGTTGGTCTAGTGAGTACTCATGTTTTGGGCCAAGTTGAGCTCTTTCAAGGGAGAAAAAATTGCAGATCTCTATGAACATGCTCAAAAAGCTTAGACTGACTTCTCACTAGGCTAAGAGTGGAAAACACCAGAATGAGCGTGGCTGTGACAGCAAAAACAAAAGCATGAAAAAACACATAGCATATTTACAGCCTTCCTTCCACTATCACACAAAGTGTGATTTGCATCAGCTATACACTGAGAGCAAGAATCACAAACGATCCAGAAAATGTATGATCGATATATCTAATAAATGCAATCAAGTAGCAGAAGCAGATTCAGAAAATGTCCCCACTGGACCTTGAAGTCACATGGCTTTAGACCTCAGGTAGCTGGCAAATTACTTCAGCCCACCTGTACTGCACAGGAAGGTAAGCAGCATATGCTCCGTTGGGCTGGCAGTTTACATATCCAGCATAATTACTCCTATTAGAAGTAATTGACTGCTAATGGAAAAATTCTACTGAATTCCACAAGACAAAGTCCCTGAGATCCTGTGCAATGTTGCCAAAGTGCTTCCTGGAATACCCAGGCTGAGACAAGACCTTATGGACTACCAGTGGGAAGCTAATGGCAGAGCTCTTCATTCATCTCATTTTGGCTTCTTGACAGATCTCAACAAACACATGTAACCGTTGGAGCTAAAGTCAGAATCTTCTGCTATATTCAGACTTGAATCTTGAGCTGGGATTCCTGGGTTTTTCAAACTCCTTTAAGAAACGTGTATTTTTGGTTTATAAGCCATGCAATTTGTGATATTAATGATTATGTGTATTTTCTTTTTTTTTTTGGCATAGTTTTGATCTTACGTCTAAGATGCTGAGATGAAAAATGCAAACAAAATGTGATCTCTGATTTTAACAGTTCAAACTTATGGATCTGGCTTTGTCAAATGTAGACCAGATGCAGAAACACTGCTGATCTCACAATTTTTTCCAAGGCACTACTGAATAAAAACTGGATTCTTCATTGTCTGAGCTAAAACATGGATGCAAGCTAGAGCACAGGGAGTTCTGCCTCAACCTGAGGAGGAACTTCTGTACTGTGAGGGTTACAGAGCACTGGAACTGGCTCCCCAGAGAGGGTGTGGAGTCTCCTTCTCTGGAGACTTTCAAGACCCATCTGGATGCGTTCCTGTGTAACCTGCCCTAGATCCTATGGTCCTGCTTGGCAAGGAGGTTGGACTCGATGATCGCCAGAGGTCCCTTCCAACCCCTAACATTCTATGATTCTATGATCTTTAGCTATAGGTAGTTCCAAGTTTACACACCTCTTTGAACCAGCCAGTGGATACTGACAGGTAACTCGTTGGTTCCAAATCACACCATGAGCCACCTTCAACCTCATTCAGCTCTATATATTGCAGCTCAGATGGGATAAGGAGGGAAATAGAAGTTGGGCCAGAAGCTTTTGACTAACCTCATTTCAATGTCTGCTTTTGATTAAAAATCCAAGTCTTGCCACGAAAAAGTGATCCTAAATTGAGGGTAAATTTCCAAGAACACAGTGCTGCTTTTATAAACAGAATATTTCACACAAAATGTTTCCTCATTCTTTCTTTCCTTCCTGTAGGTGTGCTGCTTAGGGACATGGTTTAGCAGTGGAATAGAGTTTAGCAGTAGAGTTTAGAAGTAGAGTTACGTTAATGGTTGGACACAGTGATCTTAAAAGTCTTTTCCAACTTAAACAGTTGTATAATACCTTCCAGAAACACAAAATTAATTAATGCTGCCCTGATTTATACTATATGAGGGCTCGGCCTCATTTCTTCATAACATCCAGGTGGGTTCTGTATATGCAAATTGTTAATGAGTCATTCTCTTTTGTTGTGTTTATAACATATTAAATATTTATTCTTGTTTAGACCTTGTTCAGAATATTATCCAATTGATTACTCCCCAGTATTCTTAGCACTACACTGACTCAACTTCTGCTCTCACAGATACTGGTTGATTCATCTTACCAAAAAGTCGAGGAAAGTCCCCTCCTTTCAATGTTGCAAGCATGAGAAGAATCGGCAATATGTGATATCTCTGTATGTAGTCCAACATGGAGAGTTATAATTTGGTCGTTAATAGAAGGTTATATTAGGAACTCAATAGCAAAGAACACTGCTGCAAAAATGTATATAAGAATTAAAACAGCTGAAAAATTACTTCTAGAATAATATTTTCAATTCTAATATATTGGAAGAAGCTTTAAGCAGGACAAGCTTGTAGCATGTAGCAGAAAAATTATTCATACTCTAGCTCTGCAGTTTCTGCCATGATGAATGGTGTCATTGTTTTATGTGACATATTTGCTTCTATCCCACATAGATTTGGCAGCACTATCATTTTTTCCAATCATATGCAATTATTTAAATCAGAAATGTTGAATCACAGTAGAGAAGTTAGCTACAAAGCTCAAATTATCCCTTTGGAACAAGCTTTTTGAAATTTTAAGTTTCCTGCTGTAAATATTTTTGACTGTCTCATACTACAGTGGAGTTGTGAGAACCAAAGGTCTTATGAATATAATTTAGTTTCACAGATTTATTTTGGTATAAAGAAAAAAAAAAGTATTTGGAAAAAAAGTTCTATATTTCAAGTCATCATCTCCAAAACAAAACTTCCAGATTTTTCACTTGAAAGACTTTGTTTTAGACAAAAACTGCTTAACATTTAGATTTTGATATGGTGCATTTTTAAGGCATAGGTAGCCAAAATATGTATGATTTTCTTGTAGGAGGATAATGCTTCTAATTTTCTTTCCCTCCAGTTATGGCTGCAAATGTAATAAGAATAGACTTTCTTACAAGATTTCAAGACCTTGTATATAATCAGGCTAAAAATTTAATTGCAATATTGAGAGGTACGCATTTGGGGGGGCTGTTGACATCAGAGAGTGTCTGAAGGCACATAATAATAAGCAACAAAAGGAAGTTTCTGCGTAATTACATATTTTTTTCCTGGAACTGAAAACCAAATCAGCGCTAAGTGTCACAGTCTAAGGTCAGGCTTTTCTTTACCTTGGTATTTTATTCCACTTTAGATTGTTGCAATATCTTTGATTCAGCCTTCCCAAAATCTGCTCTCCTATCTTACCCTTTCCTGTTAGGTTTCTTCCCATTGCAAGCCCTTTAAAGGCTGATACATGCAAACCTGCAAAGTCCTGAATACTTCCAGCTTGCTCCAACCTTTTGAATCTTAATTCTGAAATCTAATCTTGAAAATTACTGAGGCATATTGTGAAAGCATCTCTTAATGCCTGCCATTAAGCAAGGATCCAGCTGACATAATATAAAAGCATGACTACAGGTTGCTGACTCTCCTCCCCTACTGCCAAATTTGCCTTACCACATGAGAGGAACAATGTAAGTAACCAGCAGGCTGGACAAAGAAAGGAGATTTTGTTCAAACCTCCCACTGATACTGAACTTCACAGGTAATAAGCAGGACTGGCCTAAGGCCACAAATAAACTTTTTATTTGGCTCTCTCAGGAAAGGAGACTCTTCTCCTACAACACAGGACTTCAGCAAACTTTCCCTGAAGCTAATGAAATTTCATTCAGCTCAGGATTTTAAAAAGTGGTTCTAGGAGATGGTACAACTCGGGCCCCTTGTGTGGGTTTTCTTTCCCAAGTCCTGTTCAGCAGCTAAAGAGTCATTTGACTGTACATCAGGAAATTTTTAAAAAGGTCTAGGTGCATTTGATGTTCACATTATGCACCATGAGGAAAAAAAAGAATCCTGTTCTGTTTTATCTTTGCCGATTTTTCTGTAATCATGTGAATAACCATGCTTGTGCACATGCCTATGTATCTTTTAAAATAATAGGATAGAACAGGAATCATCTTTAAAGAGTCCCATAACTGGACTGTGCTGTGTAGCTAAAAAAAAACACCAACAAATGGCAAAAATTAGAAAAGTTAAAATTAAAAAGCTGTGCCTCCAGAAGTCTGAGGGCATTTTGTATCTAAATGAACAACAGTCAGCTTCAGGAAGCAATTATTTTCCCCTACCAGGAAAATTTGTTGCCTCACAGATTAAAAAATAAACCATAAAATTCTGTGAAATGGAAACCAAAATTGTCTTTTTTTTTTCATACAGAAAATATAATTTCCTCCTACATTTATCTTTGATTTCTCATCCTCAAAACTATGGTTGTTCTTTTGCATTCTGTGACATTAAGTAAAGAAGTGCATATGAAATTTTCTTTTCTAACTTCACTTTTTTTTTCTTAAATGTGACTCTCAATAAAAAAAAAACTAAGTACAATCTGATCATTCTAAACCCACTTAATCGTACTCCAATGACCAAGAAGTACACCAATAACAATTTTTAAGTTTTATTTTTAAAAATAACTGAATATTTTTAATCCTAGGTGTCCCAATCCCATGTGTTACTTGCAGAACTAAGTAACCTTTTTCCTATATTTGCATTTTAGTTTTTCTTTTAACATTTTGCAATATAGATTTTCATACAGAGAACCCTTATCTTTTTTTTTTATAAACAGATATCACTCTAGCTGTCATTTCAAAGATGTGTGACTGAATTTCTGAAAATCTGAGAAATGTTAAAAGTGACATGAAGGAAAGCAAATGACTTGACTATTGTTTCAAGTGTTCTTTTTTAAAATTTAAATGTAAAAAACCCCTGAAGATATTATTCAGTAATACTAATAATGATCATTCTATACTGCTTTAAAGTGCCGGCGTTCTGCGTAAACACAAATTAATTCAAATAATACCCACAACTTTCAGATGTTAACATTAACCTTGCAAAAGTAAGTTGATTTGCGTGTGTGTGTGTGCATGAGGACTACATTCCCTTCATGTATTCACATGCACAGTCTACCCAGTCATTTGTCAGTCTCTAATAAGAAACAGAAGTGACATCTGTCATGCATTCCAGTAAACACATTAAGCAAACACAATAGGACCCCAAAATGTTTACTCAAGTACTCTAATTAATTGTGACTTGCTGTAACAGAGTTTTCTATGAATTAAACAGCAAGATCCATGCTCTCTCCTCCCCCTGTTGTAGCTTTTTGTGCGGTGGGAAATGATTTAAACTAAAGACTTCCCTTCTGGCCCTGCCAAGGTGCATTTTTTCCTCATAGGCTTGACTTGCAGTAGAAGTTGATGTGAGAGTTTGTCACGGCTGTTTTGACAGTCCGGTCATCCTAATCCAGGGATCTGGTCCCTGTGGTTTGTCAATTATCCTACTAACCCTACAGCGAGAGGAACACTCAAGGCACTGAACTGTCATCCAATAACCAAGAAATAATGTCAGCAGCCAGTGAGTAGGGATTGTGAGAGATGGGGATGCTTTTGACAACAGAGAAGTGTGGATCATTTCAGCATTTATTTTATTTATAGGCATTGGTAACAAATTAATTATGTCTCACTGCAAGGCTTCACTAAAACTTGCTGGATCCAGACCTGCATGCAGACACAGGATGATGAGTGCAATTGAGTGCAGAGATTGCAGCACACAGATCCAGCCGTGGAGGTTCGATTCTCTGTTTCTTTCCCTCCCCTCCTGTGACCTTGAGCTTGTTACTTGACTTGGATATGTTTCGATATCCCCCTGGATAAACTGAGGATAAAAGCATCCACTCTTAAGAGCAGACAGAGCCTTAATCAATTAATGCCTGTAAAGGACATTAAGATCATTTAACAAAAGGTAGAATTAAAGTGCAAATTATGCTAAGGTCCTAATGAAATGAAAGGCAAGTGTGTTTAAAAGGGGATTTAGATGCAGAAGGCTAGACAGAGAAGAAAATCTAGGTGGAGGATCACAGGAGGCTTGATTCTGATAAAGTGTGTATCAGGATAATTTGGCTTAACTCCCCACTTAATACTAACAAAACAGGCTCTGCCCTGGATTCTCTTGGCATAAAGTTACCCTGATCTATGATTGTACCGATTAAACAAACTGAGGGTCCAAATTTTTGGCTCTTGAAGCCCTCTTAATTAGAGCTATAATTTTGGTTAGGTTTTGGGGTTTTTTTCATATCCTGTGTCTGTTTTTTCCTATTGTTTCCCAATCACCTGTTGATGAGGGAAAATGTGTCAGAAGAAATGAAGTAACAGAGACATAGTAAATCTCTGGAGTCATCCTATTCCAGGCAAGCCGCAGCATGACCAGCAAGACTGGATGATGGCATGGATACCGCTGAGACCCTCTTACACCTTTAGTTCCTTAGTTTAGAAGTGGTACAGCCCCAGCAGTAGCTGCTTCAAATTTTCTACCACCTGACAGCTCCTCAGAAAAGCACAGAGTGTGAGATGAGTGAACTCACTCAGCAGGCATTTGTCAACATTGAGGTAACTTCTTTTAAACTAATATACTCAATTTTCTCATTTCCAAAAAAATGCTTTGGGAACAGGCCATCCAACACATTATTGGGATGAACCCTGGTGAAACATAGCTGATATTAAATTTAAAATTGTAAGGTTTTGTTTTAAGACTGCTTTTAGTAGACTGAACAAATTAAAGCTCATTAGTGGTGGTTGGAAATGTTTATTCTGGGCAGTAGGACTGAACAAATTAACGCTCGTTAGTAGTGGTTGGGAAGGTTTATTATGGGCACTAGCATAGAAATGGAAAGGAGAAATTTATGACGATCCTTGGGAAAAAAGTTCTAACGGTACTACCATAAGAACTATTGTATGTAGATCATGCTATTAATCAAATAAAGTTGTCTCCTACATATTGCTACATGACTGAAATATGGACATCCACTGCGACATTTAGGAAAACAGAGATGCTTCACAGTGCCTGTTTAAAACCACCACCTTCATTATTAGCTATACTAGTGGGGAATTAATATCCAGAGTCCAAGACTTTTCACGATCACCCCTGATATTAGACCCTGGTTATTTCAATTGCAGTATTGTCACCAGATCCAGAAAATAGCTGGAAGCCAGATGTGGGAAACCGACCCACTATTTTGAAGTAGTTCTGCTTGCGCCTGGACCACGACACCAGCCCATGAAATATGTTGTACCTTAGCAATGCATTTCTATATGAATATCACTTCATTGTGTGAAAATTAAACCATCTTATTCCTGAAAACCTTGAAAGGATTTGCCTTAAACAGAAAAAAACCCCAAACCTTTGGAACAGCACAAATGAGATACAACAG
Organism: Coracias cyanogaster; assembly: GCA_033124195.1. NCBI lineage: Eukaryota > Metazoa > Chordata > Aves > Coraciiformes > Coraciidae > Coracias > Coracias cyanogaster. The sequence goes on along the minus strand of JAVSBS010002399.1, from coordinate 3,554 downwards.
ATCCAACTGAAACTCACTGAAGCAGCTGGTTCTTGTCAGTCTCCTTCATACTTTCCAGGTAGTTTAGGGTAACTTCTTATATATAGAAACTTTATCTTGCCATCAAACACTAAAAAATCTGTGCTGGGGATGAACATTTGCAAAGCTTAAGACAGAAAGTGTGCTCTGATATGGAAACATATGCTGCATAAGAAAATAACACTCAACTCCTGAGAGCCAAAGCCATGAATGAGTCAACAAATGAAGGCCACTTTTTTTCTTCTGCCTTTATCTCACCATTTTATGATCTGAATATGATCCCTGCTGTTGTTGAAATGTCAGTAAAGAAAACCTTTTGGGGCTGGTTTAGGTACTTCGTTCTTGTAAATGTAGATTCCCACAGCCACTCACCAACCTGGTGGGAGACCTTTTGATAATTCCCCTGTGCCAACACACTGCCACAGAATCACCATAGATCTCACACCCAAGTGCCCAGAAAACAGGAGGAGCTTTATCTCATACCAGTGACTTGGGGAGCAGCAGTACCCATCCCAGGCTTCAAACCAGTCCCTTCATCCCACCCTCAGTGGGCAAGGACATACATTTTTCAGGTCAGTTGTTTTGTTTTTCAGAAGATGGGCATGCTAAAAATACAAGTATTTCTGAAGATATTCAGGCATGTTACGAGTTGTGTCTGGGAAGTGGATATTACAGTCAGACTACTAGTGAGGTGGTCAAGGGAAGATGGTAAACACAGCCCATCCTACGACCCTCCCCACACCCATGTATCTAAGTCTTTAATACCTCAGAAGGCTTATTTCATAAACACGGGAGCCTTTAAAACAATTTGCAGGAAAGTTAGATTATCAATGAGAAACTTTAAACCTCTAAGACCGCTGTTTGACAATTTGTCACTCAACTTCAGCAAAACTATAGGGGAAAAGCACAATGAATTAATGAATAGCAACAAATCCCCATGACAACATGTTACTTCATTAAAATTTTATCAGCATTCTTCCTAAGGAAAGCATGCCTTCTGTTCTATGCTGAGTTTCTTCTACAGTGTTTTACAGACAATTCACAGCATTCTGGCGCTTCAAAATTAGTTCCTGTGGAGAGTGAGCTACACACAGACTCTAGATTGTGTCACACAGTGGTCTCCTGGGTGCCGTGATGAAGTTTTGCCTACATTTTTTGGGACACTTGCTGTTGAGAGGCTGAACACTTCATAGGCTAACCCAGAGCCACCAAATACTAACCAATTTCTCACTCAGCACCTGCACCCCATAGGTTCACACTTAGTCCTCTTTGAATTGCCAAGCTAGTTTTTGGCGGGAACTATTTCTCCATGGATATTTGTGTCGTGTGTATCGCATTATGATTATGATTTCACATATGGCCTTTATATAAAACAAAAACCCAAGTAAATTTGTGACTGCGATGCAGGTAAAACACTTAGCAAATTAAATGTTCAGATCTGATATTATGTATTCAAACACTTTCTGCTGGGAGACATCTCTTGGTGTGCAGTGACTGAGGCCTCATCAAGCCTGTTCCCTCTGAAAGGCCATTAAAAATGACAGCGGTTCAATCCGGCTCATGTGGGCAAACAGGTTGGAGAACCCAGCGCAGCAACAAACTCATTGTTTATAACACAGGAGAAAATCAGCCTTGAGGGGAAATTAATATTTCTCTTATTTATGCTTTGGGTTTTGGTTGTGAGGACAGATAAAATGAGAATTGATTTTGTAAACCACAGTAGTGCCCTGCCGCAATACGTGTAAAAATCAATGAGAAGAAGTCACTCCGTTCAGTTCTCTTTTCTCTCTACCTCTGAGTCCCAGCTTCTGTTTTCAAAGAACCTCCTTTCAGTCCACCAACCAAAAAGAAATTGGAGCAATTGCACCACATTGGAATAAGTCTTTGTCACAAAGAGCTGTTCAAAGCACCATGAAGTGAGAAATACGTTACAACTGGTGTATCTCCAACATCTCCATGTGCATTCCTGAGATATATATCTATACATTTTTTTATTATTAATACTAATAAAGGCAGGGCACGGGTGCAGCAGGCCTTAGTTTCTGTCTTTGGGGACTTTCATCTTTAATATAGCCTCTTAAAAATACATGCATTGCTACATTTTTCATTACCCTTAATTTTTTCATCAATCACGTTAATTTATACAGGGGGCACTTAATAATAGCTAATTAACACTTATGACTTTTTAAATTAAAAGACCTTTGGAGAGATTACTGCTGATTGTGAAAAGGTTTTTGTTCCTCCCATTAAAAAGAGAAAGAAAGAGAGACTGAAGATCTGGCTCGGGCACATGAGGGGAACTTCTCTCTTGCTTCGCTGATCACACAACAAATGAGAACAGCAACGGCCTGCACAAAGGCAATGCTGCTGTGAGCCTGCACTCCTGGAAGGTGCCATTATTTTAACTGATTATTAAGCAGCATATATATTATTCAGAGTGACCTTTAAATAGCTGAAAATTAAATTATAATTTACTGGGGAGAGATCTAAAGCCGCGTTGCTATTATTACCAAAAGAAAGGACCGTGAGCTCATACAATCTCCTGAAAATAGACTTCTGTTATTACCAAATGCAATGATGAGAGAAAAAACATTGAAAGCTGACAAGGAGAGGGCTTTCATGGATATCAATTAATATTTTTTAATAAACACCTATTCTTATAGTGAGGACTTGCCCACTTTTAATTTTTTCCTGCATTCACTTTTGGGTATATCTGGGAGCTGTTGGGATTCACACCACTTGCCCTCTCTAGTAACATCCGCGTGATCCCTTCCTTTAAAAACATGCTTTTCTCATCATCGACTATATGTGCCAAACACTTCCAGTGGCCTCTAAATCTATATGATCTGACCATATAACTTCAGTTTAAGGCAGTAGGAAAGGCTTTTTCTCGGTTTTATGGCTGTTATTATCACTATCATAATTATTGTTATAATAACATTTTAAGAGGAATGACTTCTTATTATTATGCTTATTTATTCTTATTCTTATCCTTATCCATATTCTTATTTTTATTCTTATCCTTATTCTTCCTATTCTTATATTCTTATTCTTACATTCTTATATTCTAATATTCTTACTCTTTTATTCTTATTCTTTCATTCTTGTATCCCACCAGTAGATGTCTCCAGCTCCTGACAGACCCCACAGAAATACACAGCATCCGACACATCCCTAAAGTCTTACATCAGTCTGGTGAGGAGAGGAGGAAATCCAGTTCAGAACGACAATATTCCAGCCCTGAAGTAACCAACTACTTCCTCTGCAGTGGCCTTCCTTCAGCTGCTCAAGGGCCTAATGAAAGGCTATTGAACGTGTCCACCTCTTCCTCCTACATACACCCAAGACCATCATTCTTCTGCATCAGCTGAAGAGGCAGTCAAAATCAAACAGCAGATTGCCTGACAACCATAGAGGTGAAGCTGAGTAGGTCTGCAGTGACTAACTGATGAAGAACCTGCTAGGTTTTTGTTCTGCCATTGTTTTTCTATTGTCTCCAGAGAACTTTGGCTGAGGTCCTATGGGCTGACCGTCCC
>JAVSBS010002398.1:52322-68340 GCA_033124195.1 Coracias cyanogaster | reverse complement strand
TTTTTGAGAGTGCATAAAGCATGATGGGATGTGTTCAAGGCTAGGTTGGCCTTGAGCAACTTGGTCTAGAGGGAGGTGTCTCTGCCCATGGCAGGGGTTGGAACTAGGTGACCTTTAAGGTCCTTTCCCAGAGATGTGGTTTGTGCTCTGGAACAAGGAATACAGAGGCTTTGCTGCGGACGCTGTTACTCTGTATGGCTGCGACGTTGAATGGGCTGCTTGCACTTTGTGTTCTGCTCCCTTTTTTAGGAGCAAGGGCCCAAGTTAATTTTTGAAGTGCCCAGCGCTCGGCCCTTCTGGGCAGCCTGCACTGGGTTACGGCAGAGAAATGGCTAGGGAATCAAATCCGTTTGCTTGCCCTCCCTCTATCTTGTTCTCTTTCTAGTAGATTCTTATCTTGGATCCTGAAGCAGGGCCTTTTATAGAAGCTGTTATGTGGACATAGGAAATGTAGCAGTTTTTCCTTTAGAAAAGTTGGATGAATCCTCTAATGCCTGGGCTATTACCTCGGGAGATAGGACAGAGAGGCAGTGGCAGCTGTGTGACAGCTAATGCCTTCCGAGCTTTGAGCAGCACAAATTGTGGTGTTCTATAAGCGCTTGAGGAATTTAAGTGAGTTGAACTACTTCTTGTTAACAGGAATCTGTCTCCCGAGATGAATTTCACATATGCTAGAGCTTCACTCTAGCAGTATTGGGTTGTTTTGATCAAATTAAGGCTAACTGGAAACTTGTATTTCTGGCTGGCAAAGCCCAGTGCTGCAGCAGCGGATTTCTGCCACCGGAGGGCAGGTGGTGATAACTTTGAATTGAATGAAAATCCAACAACCTGGTACTGGTACCTCCCATGCTGAGGTTTTGGGTGTGGGTGGCTTGTTTTTGTTTTGGGTTGTTGTTTTTTTTGAGAATTCATAGATATCAAAGCAACAGTTTAGGTTTACTTGTATTGGATTATCGCCATAATACTGCTTTCATACTCCATTGGTAGAGCCTTTTGCAAACAAAGTTTGATTTATATTGATCATAATCATCTTTGTTTTTTAAAATAAAAAAAAAGACACAGTAGTGCAGTGTTGCTACTACACTCTTCTCCCAGACATATTTGAAGCTTGTGATCTTTGCAGAGGTTTTTATGATTCCAGATATTGCCAAAGCTTAATATGCTGCTGAAATATGGTGACTTGAGGACTGAGCCAAGTGCCTTAAGTTGCTTTTCTTGCTGCTATCTTGAGTGAAAACTCTGTTTTGGGCATTATGTCCTCAGGAAATACAAGAAGGGTCCCATCCTTCTTAATTTCAAGTTGTTAGGAATTGCACAAACATCAGTAACAGGACTGTTTCACACCCAGAAGTCAATTGGCCTCATCCGTGAGTCTGACTTGAGCTAATCATTGCCATGTGTTAGAACTTACCCATCAGTACATAACAATTCCCTTGCTTGTTTTCTCAGGTGTAAACTGCCTGAAATCAGACACATGTGAGTTGAGTAGATGAATCTTCTAAGAGCTGCAGGATTCTTTCTGAATCAGTCATTGCTGAAATTAATGAAGTTGGCTTAAACTGTGAATCTTTGCTAGCTGTGCATTCAGCTACATGACTCAAGCTTCTGTCTGGGAAGTTTGTATCTAGGGTTAATTTATTGTAATTAAACTGGAAGAAAGGTGGACTACATGCTTAGAACTACTGGGAGTAGTAGCTAAACTGAATAGTATGGAACACTGGTGTGTAAGCTCTGCAAATCTGCTTGACAGTCTGTAGGAAACTCCAAGTAACAATTTATTTTTTTAATTTTTATTTTCATAGTTACTTTATTTTCGTGTAAAACTGCGATATGAGAATAAAGGTTGGCTGAATACATGCAATATTTTGTTCACTGCTTCTTGGCTGCAATATTCAATGACTTAAAACATTAGTGAAGTTTTTTGTGTGTTTTTGAAGATAATAAATTAAGTCTTTTTTGTCTTTCAGAGCTATTCCTCCAGCTGGAAGTAAGTACTCTTAATTTCTCAAAATATGAACTAGATTGAAGAGGTATAAACCTCCTGTTTCATCAATAAGTACTTGTTTTCCCAGAAAGCTTAAAGACATTTTCTTCTAGCTAGTGTCGTTACACTTGAGATGTAGTGCCAGCCTACTGTTGGTTGACTTCAAGTAACTTCTGGACTTTGTCATTAAGATAAAATTAAAAGAAATATTTGCTCTGAGGCTGTGGTATGCTGGCTGTGCCTTTGGATTGTTTAAAAATGCTGTTTGGGATGATAAATGATAATGCTGTTTATAAACCTAAAGAACTCTCTGCTACAGACTTGGTAATTTTTAAAAATCATTTTCCTAATATAGCACTGTTTACTTAGTAATTTTTAGATGGTTTTCTGTTGATTTATAAATATTGATAGTCTTTAGAACTGGCTGTGGCTCTGAACTAAAAAGCTAATCAATACAGCACTTGAAAGAAGCTGTTGTGATACCGTGAACTTAAGTCATTGCTTCTTTAGTTAACCTTCGTGTTCTTTTGGTTTGCATTAGACCGATCAGGTGGAAAAAAACTACGTCAAGGAAAAGAAGGCAGCCGCAAAAGAGTTTGAAGATAAGAAAATTGAGCTTAAGGAAAATTTAATTGCAGAGTTGGAAGAGAAAAAGAAGATGATTGAGAACGAAAAGTTAACCATGGAATTAACAGGAGGTAAACACGAGATTTGTCTTGCACACTCTGCTACTGCTGCTTAGAAAAAAGGATATAAAGGTAGCAATGCTGGTTTGTACAGACAGCTAGGCTTTAAAGCTTACCAGATACTAGGAGGTGAAGAACACAAATTGGATTTGAGAGCTGTTTGTGTCCCGACTCTGGAAAATGGGCATTAAATGGGCAGATTTCTTCCATGAGACCAGCTGGTACCCTTGGTGCCTTGGCAGTGCTTTTTGCAATAGTGCCCACAGTGGAGCTGAGTGGAGGGGTAATTAAGCCTCCCTCACAAATTGTGTTGCTGTGATACTGAACCAAAAGTCTAATTTGATTCTCTCTTTATGAGCAACTCCCTCACTTTGTGGACAGATAGTGCTGGTTTTGTTGCCGATGCTTGTCCACGATTTAGACCTTTTATCTTTCTTACCTAGTATCTACAGAAGTTATGTAAGCTAATAATTTAATTTATGTTCAGAAGCAAGTACTAAACCCGTTTGGACATACTCAGGAGTGCTTTTGGCTTTGTACAAACTGTTAGTGCTAGTCTGGGCTGGCAAACGGCTTGAGCTGTGCTCTTTCCCTGATCTCTTTTTCCAAAATGAAGTCTAGTCTGATCTTACAAACTGTCCCTTCGCCTTAACTTCCCTGTTGCTATGTCTGTTGCTTGTGTTTGTTCCCTGCGAAGCTGGGGTACAGTACTAATCTGCTAAGCAGATATTCATTAGTGGATCAGGATCTGACTAGGTCTTACCTTTGGAAATCTGCATATCTGTGTTCTAGGAGTCTGAAGGAATCCGGTTCCTCTATCAGCTGTTACATCGGGGTTTGGATTTGCAGAGCTAAAAGGAGACTGAGGAAGGGTAAAAAGAAGTATTTAGTAGTCTGATGCGGGAACCAGATTAATCATCTTCAGGAAATTGCATCCCCCTATTGCTGTGTGTCCTGAAGAGATGAGCAGTTTAATCCGATACAGCTCTAGGAAAGGCGTGTAGGTGACTGTGGAGAAACGTTCTGTTCCGTGTGTGTCAGCCTGCCCTCCCTCCTTTGCCTCCTTCCGTACCACCCAGTGGAAGTGCAATGTAGTTTCTTTAGAAATTACAGATTGTGTTGTGAACATGTAGTGAAGGTTAAGAAATAAGAATACTGGAGCTGCTGTGGACCTGATAGTTTCTAAAGCCTATGGAAGTTCGGCGTATGTAAGGATGGGAGTTATCAACTCGATGAGTAGGCTGATCTGAGCGCGGGCTGCCTTGTGGTTCCGTTCGGTTACAGTTGCCTCCTGTTCTGGAGCGCTGTAGAGTGTGGATCTTTATTAAGCCTCAAGCAAGACTGTTTCAGGTTATATCTGTTGGTGCTTTAGCAGCTCTTAAAAATTTCCTTTATAAAGTTTTCATGAATCTCTCAAGAATCAAAGCTCTTCAAATGTTTATCAGTAGATGTAAGAGTCAGACTCTGTTGTTTAGATTTTTTTTTTTTCTCTGAAAACTTGCTTGGTGCTGACTTATCACAATTTTAAGTTACAGGATGCTAAGATAGAGAAGAAAATTGATCTCTCTGCCTTCATATTTTAAGCAATATAAATAACAGCTTTGTGACATTTGAAACTAATTTTTAAAAAGGAGAAAGAGCCTTCTTGACTTGGCTGCATATTGCCTTAAGTGCTTCAAAGCCCTCTTCTGAGGCTCTTGTAAATCAGTCTGAAGAAAGGGTTATGTTCCACACAGGATGTACGGTTTTAGTGTCTGCAGACCTATCAATGTTCAGTGTTCTTCAAATGCAGCTTTGAATCCTAGAGATAAGGTTTCCTTTGGCATATGCTCGGTGGGTAGTGCTTCATTTTATTTTAAGCTTTTATCATAATATGTGTTCTCTTCATGCATAGCATGATCATCTTTGTTCACCCTTGAGATAAGGAGAAAGTCCTTTGGTGTGTTCAGAACTTGCGCAGCTGCTCAGGGGTCTAGTGTCTAGAGGGAGCCAGAGAGGTTTCAGAGACTGAAACGCGACCTGGGATGTGCTTCAGGTGTACTTACAGATGAGCAGATAATTCTCAGCAAATAGAAAGAAGGCTAAGATGATGTTTAGCATTTAAGATGTGGTTTCTTGGTTGCCAATTCAAGATATCTCCATAAATTAAGGAATGATTTGTGAGAGTTTAAGTAGTTCAGTTAAGACTACCTGTAGACATTTGGACAAACTGTAATTTCAGATAATTACTTGGTGATGAGACAATTTTAAACAGATTTTTTCTTTTTCCCCAGTGCATATGCTACAATTTCTTTCCTGTCAACTGCTGCTCTGCATGTTATTAATTAGGTTCATTTCATTAATCATAATTTGAAACATTTTTAGATAATCTGAATTTAAATACTATTTGTGTTTAGAGTTACAGCAGCAGACTTGTATCAGTCCTGAATGTGGCAATTATCTGTATCCCTTTGACACAGCTATTTTTCCAGCTTGAAGACAAGAAAAAGAGCAATTGATTTGTAGCTGTTTTACATGCTGTTAACTGTCCAAGTTTTGTTCACTCAGAGCTCCATGAACTCTGCCTTTTCAATGATCTGTTCAAAAGCAGATAGCATTAAAGCATTTGGCCTGAATCCTTGCAGCATCGTTGTGCTTGTTATCTGTACCTGAAGCAGCTGTGATACACCCCCAGACCAGCTGTGCCCCTTCCAGCCAAGGAGAGCTGTAACCATGGCATTGCAGCGCTGTTACTGAGCAGTGACACCTAGTATGAAAGGGAACCTGTATTTGCTGGCAGCAGTTCCAGCTCGGATGCTGGAAGCTATCACAAAAAAAAGTCTAATTTTCTGTATAAAAGAGGGAAGATTATTTTCCTTGTGCCTTCTGTAGAAAGCGGCTGCTTTTTCTCCTTTTCCTCTGGTCTTATCAGCTCTCCGACTTCATTCCTCTACAGATTCAATGGAAGTGAAGCCCATTATGACAAGGAAACTGAGACGACGACCAAATGATCCAGTTCCAATCCCAGACAAGAGGAGGAAACCTGCCCCTGATATCCTTTTGCAGAGTCACTGGAGGGCTATTGTGTTGGAAGCCAGTGCTACCTGCTTCTGTGCTGTTCTGTACAGGAAGGAAAATGAAACGAGATGCTAGCGTCAGATTTTGATCTAGGAAATCCTGAAGCACAATTTGTCATTTATAATGCGTGATAAACTAATATAACACAGCCAGTCTTTGGAGATCGCTCAGTACCTTAACAAACTTCACAGTGTTGTGAGATAACTTATTGATTTGGGGTTTTTTATCAGTGAGAATAATTAGAATTCTCCAGGCAATTTTTTTTCACAAAGGAAAAGCTTTAAAAGAATACTATATATAAATGCTGAGGTAATTGATTCCATAGATAGTAAATGGCTTTTTACATCATCCAAAGCTTTTTCTCATTTCAAGATGTGACAAAACATTTGCCAGAAAGATCATATTTGCCATATCAAACTAGTTTTTCCATTTCTGATAAAAACTTCAGATCTCTAATCCAGAGAGATGCATAGCAAAAGCAAGGAGGGCTAGATTTGTTCTTTGAATAAAAAAGATGAACTCCATCTTGGTTTTATATATTGTGAGAGAGACAAAAACACGTGTATATAATCCTTCTCTTCTGTCTTGTTGCATGTTTCTTATAATTAAAATGTTCCTTGCCTTCTGGAAATACGTTTCTAGCTCTGCTGTCATGATAGGCACTTTTTCTGTTTGGATATGAAATTCACCTGGAAAGGAAGGCAATGATATTTGTGTTGCAGAGGCTCATTATTAGATTCCAAACTTGTGTGGCTTAAATCAGATTAAAAAAAACTTACCATGCGCTTCTGGGCCACTCACATTTTCTGAAGGTGGTATCAAACCTTGAACTTGTAGAGTTTATGCAGGATGGTCACAGGCATCTCCAGTTCTAATTAACCTCTTTCTGGTTTGAGATTCTGCTCACTCTTTCAGGGGAAGAAAAAAAATCTATTTATCTCATCCAAAATAAATGAGTTTCATAGTGAATGTGACCTACCAATTGGGCATGATATGGCAGCCACAGTATGAAACTCTCTCTGGGAGAGGATCAATGTCCATCAGAACCAAAGTCCTTAACATGCAACCTAGTAATTGTTAACTTTTTAGTTTAATACTTTGAATCCTTTTGAATTAACAGCTGTTTTGAATAAACGCTGTAGATAAAACCTGGAGAGAGGGTCCACTGCTTTGTCTGGGTATTTTTTTCCTTCTGTGTACTTGGTTTTCTCTTGTGTGGAAGTGCCAGAGGAGCAGCAGAAAAGGGAAGTAGGAAGATGCGATTGTGAAACTACCCACAGTGACAGCAGAGTTCTAATAGGGCTGTAATGCGCTGGCCTCTGTGTTCTGAGATTGGGGTTGTTTTCAGGTGGATGGCAGACTCTTATGTATCTTCATCCACACAAGAATGCATTTTGTGCTTCTGGCTTTTATTTTCTGGTTCTTTTTTGAGAGGAGGGGTTTTTTTTGGTGGGGCTTTACCCCTGTTCTGTCTCTCTGTTCCTGCTTAATGAATTGCAAAATGATGAACTTCTTTTGCTAGGTTTGGATGTGACTTGGCCTCTTTGTACAAAATCTGAAGTTAGTCTGTTGTTTCGGCTCCCAGATTGTTCTCTGCAAAAAGGCAAGCTGAAAACCACAGAAAATGTTAGTGCTTGATGGCTCTGTGAAGTAAATGTCAGTGCACTAAAGGTTTTTCATTGATCGTTATCTCTGAATAAGTTAAAATGATTTTTCACTCTATTTACTGCTAAATGTGAGGCTCTGTGGAGATGGACATGTATTAATTCACATGACAAAAAAAGCTTAAGTATGATATTCCTAAAATCTTATGCAACTTTACAGAAACCTTTTGGCTTATGTTTAGTCAAGTGAATTGTCATTGACCTTTAATTTTAGCCTTGCTTGTCAAGAACTTATGGGATCCTTAATTCTGGATACCTCAGCTAAATTATTTGTTGACTGATGAGCAAATAATGGAGGACCTGAGAACGCTGAATAAGGTGAGAATTATTGCTTGATGGGTATTTCTTTGTTTTAAAGAGAAAGCTAATGTTTTCCCCTGAACAGAGCTCTGTTTTATGTTCCTTTCTGGGATGTGGGACTGTTTCATCCCAGTAGGCTTTCTGAAGTAACAATGAAACATCTAGCAAGCTGGAATCTCCTCCCTTTTAACAGATTTAATTAACCTAATTAAAATGACTATCATCTAAAAAGGTTACCTTTTGTCTGAACCTAGTGATGAGCTGTCTTAAGGAGTTTCTTCCTCTGCATGGCTGAGCGGATGTTAACATGTTTTTCAGAGAGATCACAGGCTGCCTTTGGTCTGGGCCCTAGTGTAGGGTGGGTTTGTAGCGTTGGGGTTTTTTTCTCTCCACTGTCACAACACTTCAGCAAACTGGGCAGGGTGCAGTGTGTATGTTTGTAGTTTTTCTAGACTTGATTAACTATTGCTTTCTTGCTAAACATTTTAAGGCTTAGATAATTATAAAAGACTCTGCTTGTTAAGGTGTTTGAGGATGGTAGTGGAACATGGTTTTTGTGCCAGCTGTTAAGGTCTAATGATTTATCTCCTGTGTTTCATGTATGTTGGATTATGTTCAAAAAGTTTGGTTTTGACTTGTTTTAGTGGATTATCTGAATGCTCTGAACTTCAGTTTGTAGACCTGTTGTGTCATGATACCGATTATCTACACCTGTGGCTGTTTATAGCATGCTGCTCTGGGTATGTGTTAATGCTGCTTCACAGTACATTTTAAAAAAGAAGCAGAGTACGGAAAGCAAGACTATCTGAAATTATTACTGCTGACTTGTATGGCTGCCACATCTCTAACGCTTCTTTGCTCTCTTTCCATGTAGCTGAAATCACCCAAGAGACCAGGTGAGTTAACACTTGCATTGGAGCTTGTTCACAGTTATGCTGCTTTCAACAGAGAATTTTATTGGAGACTGACTGTATAATTGCTGAGTGTGTAATATGACTGTATAACTGTTTTGACTGGGTAATTGCTGCTCTTTGTGTAGCTGCTGCAGCAGATAGGTGCTGTGTGAGGGCTCTTCATCTGTTCAGAAGTTTGTCGGGTGGGAAGGGAGGCATATGCACCTCTGGTGGCTGAAACACTCAGGCATGGGACAACGTAACTGTGTAAAGATGTCTTTCCATTATATTCAGATGCATCTGGGTGGCTTACCAGGTAGATGGAGGAATTGAGAGCTTAGAGGTTTTCGTGCCTTCGGCTCTCTAGATGTGTCTGTACACTTTATTTCAAGACAGAGTGGGACTACTTGCCTAAGTAATTCTGACCTTATTTAACTACTTCAGATTAGAATTAAAACAAAATCAAGGACATATTGTCTGTCACCTACCTACCAACATTTTTTCGGATAAATGGTACGTTTTAGTGAATATTATCATTCGTATATTCAAGGCGGAGGTTGAATTATTTGTCCCAATAGGGAATATTTTTCTGATGGAAATGGGAGTTTGTAGTTTTCTGTGCTTATTATTTCTGCTTGGTATGACCTTGCAGTTTTGCAGGCAGGTGTGCCGCGGTGAGGTGGACACATGCTGGTCTTTACATACAGTCTCTCTCCTCTTCTCAGCCTCTCCCTCCTCTCCTGAACACCTCCCAGCTACACCAGCAGAGTCCCCAGCACAGCGGTTTGAAGCCCGGATAGAAGATGGAAAACTCTACTATGATAAGAGATGGTAAGTCCTGGAAAATTTCTGATTTAAATCAGTCTGAGTGTTGTGTAGTGAGGAGACAGAGACTGCAGAGAAAAATGGCTTTGATAAAAAATTGAGGACAAAATGTTTTTGCACAGGGGTTAGTCTCTTCCTCCAAGAGCTAATCATTGTGACTTCAGTAAATCAAGAGTAACTACTGGCTTGAAGAAAAGGAGACTTAAATCGTTTCCACGCAGTCAGTGGTGCACACTGTGACACTTGGGAAACATTTTTGTTGGATCTAATGTTAGGTCAGAGAGGCACCAGCCAGATGCAGCGTGAGGTGGTGGTGAAGGCAGGATACAGACACTCGGTGGCTGCTGGTACAGTGGTGTCAGCAGGGCTTGCAGTTCTGCTGCTTGGTTTTGGAGAACACTGGCTCATTGTTCCACAAGGTGGCAGAAGAAATGTCGTGCACCAGATGAGCAGAATGAAAAATGTTTCTAATAAATCCAAATAACCTTTAAAGATCAAACCCACATGGGAGAAGCCACTTCAGAATTGCTGATTGGATTTGGCTCTGTTAAGTTTTATGGGCATAAAGCTGTGCAAACCTCACAAAACACAAGGAAAATATTAAATTTTGCAGAGAAATCTTAGTAGGTCTTAAACTTAATCCATGAGACATGCAAAACTGAATAATCAAGGTGGCAATCTAGTACCCCTTGAGCAGAAAGCAATTTGTAAGTCATATGCTTATTTGTAGCCTGCTTTGGCGTTCTGGTGGCTCGAAATAACAAGTGACAAGGTTGTAACTTTATCAGGGGAAGTGAGAGGCGTGAAGCTTGTTTTCTACACAACAGCCATCTTGTACAGTTGGTCAGTTTTTCCTTCTGCTGGTCTTGCAACAGTGAAGTCTCATTGAGGGTTCAATGTATACAGCTCTGGTAAAAGCTGCTGCCTGGAGCTTAAACTTCTGTGAAGCATAAAGCAGGCATGAACGGCATTTCACAAATAAGTTTTTTTTTCTTTCATAACTTCTTTTTGTGTAAAGTGACTATATTTGGATGAATAAACTGTTCTATGGTATTTTTAAGCATGTGAAGCACTGTAAAGTGCTACATAAGTTAAAAAAAGGAAAAGGAAAGGTAGAATCTAGAGTGATGTCAGTAAAGCTCCCACCAAATTTAAACCTGGGAGAGCTTCTTTGAGCCCAGATGAATCTCTTAAAAGCACAGGCTCTCTGAAAGGTATCTAGTTGGGACAGAAAACACTTAACAGATTTTTATTTGCTGAATTCAGTTGTCATGGGAATCTCACTGTCAGGAATTCCAGCTGTTGCCTTTCCTGTCGTCTTTGTTCTTATGCTGTTTTAAGATAAGGATTTAAAATTTTTTGGCTGTAATAAGCACTCTTAGGGTTTTTTGTTTGATCGTAATTGTACTTGTGCAAAGTAGTTGATATTTTAAAATAATGAAGTAACTCTTGATAGTGGGAGGGTAATTTTTTCTAAGGTGTATTAAGGCTGTAGCTGCTGGCGTGCACCAGAAGTAATAAAACCGGCAGCTCAGGAGTGTGTGTTCTCTGTTCCCTGACAGCAGCCATGAAGGGCCATTATCTCAAAATAGTGAATGTTTAGGGCTAGTAATGGGCTCCCTAAGGTCTTGCAGAGACATTTTGCAAACACATCTCCAAAGTGGAGACTTTGTATAGGGAGTTTCAGATGAATGTGGAATTAGTTTGGGTTTTTTTTATCCTCAGTCAGTTTGCTCTGTGTCCCTACTGCCAGATCCTAAAATACAATCCGCTGAAAAAACATGTTTTTTCTTTTAGCTTTGTCTGCATACAATACTGCAGAGTGACTTCTTTCAATCTTCTGATGGAGATGCAGTTGAAAATCTTGGCTTTTCACCAAAATATTTTGTAGCAGAAAGTGGAATTATTTCTGCCTGTCTCACTTAAGGTGTATTTTACCTACTGCAACAGCAAGGGTTGTTTGGCACTTTCCTTCTCTTGAAAGCCAAGTTAAATTCCATTGCATTTTTCATCTGAACTGTTTCCCTCGGTTCCCCTGTGGATATATCAACTCTGCACAAGGCAGAGGTGTGGATGTGTAACTGAGATGTACCTGTGCCTTCAGCTGACTCGTGTCTCTGCGTGCGTGGAACATTGGACAGTGGAGACAACTCTTCTCTGAAAAAGTGCTGAACTAACCTGTTACCTTGTCTAGATTTACCTTACATAGATTTACTGATGGATAGTAACTTGTGATGTGAAATCCAGGGGCTGAAGCTAGCTTCATGTGTGTCATCAGCTTTGGAATTCACTGAAAATCAAAAACGGGAACAGATGCGTTTGAGTGGAAAAATTACTTCATTATCTGTAAAGGCATAGCTATCATTTGAGTGTAGTATTTTCTGCACTTGAGACTCTCCTTAAGCAGTCATGCTGTGGCATGGTAGGACATTGCTAGACTGAGATGTTTAGGTCTGGTCTTAGTGAGGTCGCTGAGTAGTCGCTTATTCAGTTCCTTTATATCAGTTAATGATCCTCTGGGCTCAGTAAACTGAGATTTTTGGCTCAATCTTTGCTGTTCTTGCTTTGCCCTGGTACCTACTGACACTCTTTCTGCTGCAATGAGGGAGAAAGAAGAATGGTTGGGCACAAGTATCTGAAGGTTGTGGGATTTGGAGTTCTTTTTATTACCAGCCCACAGGTAATTAGTATGTTTGGAAGGCTGAAAGCTGACACTATGATTCTTGTTACTGGCAAGCAGTGTGAACATTCGGCTGTACCAGCCAGTAGGAAGAGATTGTGGAATAAACTCTTGGAAGGGTTCCATATTTACAGTATGTTTATTGTAGAAATAACTATAAAGATTATGCAAATCTATGCACTTTGACAAATGGCTGTCAGCCAATCAGACTGCAGGGAGTTGCGTACTGAGTAGTTACTGAGGGAGTCTCTGTACAGTGATTCTGCAACTTGCATTGCCCAGTTGAATATGAAGCATGTCATTATTAGGGTAAAGGTGGAAATATAGTAATGCTTTTATAGCTATAAAGCATTTTGTTGCTCTCTTGATTAAGATTACTTACAGCTAACCTGTTTCAGTGGAATTAGTTCTGCCTAGGGCACTCTCCCAGGCAGGACAAAGAAACTGGGGAGTTCTGTCTAACACGCTTTGCAGCACTTAGCAGAAACAAGGTCTGGAAAGGCGGCAAGATCACCAAATCCAGCAATTCAGAGTTAGGAATTTCAAAGTTCTGACTTTGTTTTATATGAAATGCACTAAGAAAAATACATAGGATGAATAAAATATGATCCAAAATGGGGGGGGGGGGGGAATGGATATGCTTAGACACGGCCTCCTCATGGCAGGTACATACAATGTCTTGCAGAGTCAGTTCCCCATCACTTACCATTTTGGGTATTTTCACAAAACCAGCCAGTAGTAGAAAATCGACATCTCTGTTTAAACAATACACAGGCTGCACTGATTGAGTACAATTCACCTCGGTGGTGGTGCACTAGTAACTTCAGGGCATGTGAACAACTTTTGAGTATCGGTGATTTTGCTCTGTCACGTTTTATCAGGCATAACACAGAGTTGCCTTCTAAAATCCATCCTGTATCTGAACTGCAAAAGGCTAATTTAATTAACTCCTGAAACATGGGCTTATTCTTAGTCAGTATTCTCCTGTCTTGTGGCTCGGTGCTCTACCCCTCCATCTTTTACACCTAAAATCTGTTTTCAGTAATCTTGGTACGGAATTGAATGTGAATTGGGAGAGCTTTGTGCATTCTGAAGCATCATTTCAATGCAGAGTGTGTGGAGAATCAAACCACCTGCTGGGCTGGCAAAGATGGGGAAGGTGGTGTGGAACAAAAAGGATGGACTTCATCTTCTTGTTACTGTTACTGGAGTTTGGGTGTTGTTTTTTTTATTCCCACAAGTTTATTCAGGGAGTTGAAAAAAGGAGGAAACACTTTTCTTTTACAGTCTAGGAATAAAAAATATTACTTCAACACTACATCTGATGCTTGTGGAATCCTAAGTTTTATCTTACTGCTGTTTCTTTTCTTGGTCTTTGGACAGCTAATGGTTTCATGCGTTTATTTTTTTATTTTTATTTTTGCAGGTACCACAAGAGCCAGGCTATTTACCTGGAATCTAAAGAGAACACTAAGATCAGCTGCGTGATCAGTTCTGTGGGCGCCAATGAGGTAGTGGGCTGTTCTGGTTTCATGGGAGTGGGGAAAGCCTTGGATATGTTGGGGCAGGGAGACGGCTCTCTAGTAAGGACTAAGAAAAAATTAAGTATGACTTTCAGAAGAGATGTAGTAGTCTGGTGTCTAAAGAAGCGGAATCCAAGACCAAACTGAGTTGACGCATCTCTTCTTGAGATAGACCTAAGATGGGAAGGGACTTGCTGTGTTTCTAAAGAATGATCCTACCTTTGGCAGGCAGAAAAAATGGGGACAACTGATGTGTTGCATCTCATTGGCACTGCATTCCGAAGTGCCATTTCCCTTACTTCAAGAACACGTATACAGTTATTATTGCAAAATTAAAAAGAATAAAAGGTCCCATTGCAAATTAGGAAGAGGAAGAAAATTTGTCACTAAATTTAGCTGGTATTAGGGGGAGAGACAGTTCTTCCTGCTCACCTGAGCACGTGTGAGGTAAGCTGGCAGCATTCATCACCAGCTGGGAGATAGGGCAGCTGAGACACTTGTCTGAGACAGTTTCCTTGTGGCTAATGACTGAGGCTGAGAGAAGCAGGTGAAGAGAGGTGCGCGCTGAAGATTGATGTGAATCTTGCTGCACAGGAAGTGCTCGAGCAGCATGTCAGGCAAAGGGAGCAGTTTGTTCTTTGCTTGCAGATTCCAGACCCTTCAAGGAAAGAACTGACAGACTTGAATGGACTTCTCTGCAATCAGCCAATAAAGTAACTTTAATTTGTTTTGGCAGCTAAGGGGAAATATTTTATTTTCAACAAAACAAGCTGCATATGGGATGTGCTTTGTATCACAACTGTTCCCCTTGCAGTAACAGTTGTTACGCTCAACGGTTGGTTGTTTAGATAAAGTAGTAGTAGCAGCATGCTAATGGATGCGTTTAATCAAATTAGCAGTACTATATTTTTAAGTTACCGCTGTTAAGTTGTATCATTAAAACTCAGTATTTCAGAAGGATCTTACCTGAAGCCTGAGGGAAATGCAGTCCGTTAATTCTTACTGCATGAATTCCACTTTCAAGTGAGACAATTGGTTTAGTTTTGGTTTTGTGGGAGTTTTTTGAGAGAGGCTGGAGAGGAGACATGGCACTTATTAGCCCCGTAATTGTTCATTGCAACAGTATAAAGCCAAGGGAGATAAATCCTTAACAGAATACTGAATTGAGCAGGCGTTCTCTCAGGAGTACGCTGTGCGCGTCTCAGGTTTCGTCTCAGGTTTCATCTCAGCTAGTTGCCAAACTGTGATCTTAATGGTTCCTGCTTGAATTCAGAAGCTGGAAGCAGACCTGGATTCAAGGTCTCTAATTGTGGACGGGAGTCAAAAGTTGATGGCATTTCTAAAGTCAAGTTATTCAAAGGAACTTGACCAAAAATATTTGCACAGGTTGTCTTCTGACCAGCATTTCCATTAATGCTCAAGGTTGAAAAGACTTGGCTAAAAAAACATCACAAATATTAATGGAATGCAGTTGCTGCCTTGTGTCTGGGGAAAGGAAGTGATTAACAGTATATCAGAGGCATCTTTGTTCATGGAAGGTCGAAATCAGTTCTGCTCAACTGGATTTGAATTCTGTAATTGGCTGTGGGCCTTTCCAACACAGAATCTGAGCTGTGATGATCCTCCTTTAAAAAAAAAATCTTCCCAGGCCCAATTTTTTAAAAAAACTTGGTGGTAAGTTTAGGTCTAAACAGAATATATTTAAATTACTTTCAATGTGATTTCCTTGGAAACTGTGAATCAAGTACTACATTGGTGGAAATCACTGGCCATGTGCATGGAACCAATTAAGTCATTTGCATTTTTTTACAACAAACTCTTCAGTACATGCAGGGAAGTTTGGAGTTTGGGTGTTGTTTTTTTATTCCCACAAGTTTATTCAGGAAGTTGAAAAAAGGAGGAAACACTTTTCTTTTACAGTCTAGGAATAAAAAATTCAAAGATGGATTTTGGTTTCTGTTCATCATCTCCTTCAGTTCTTCAGAGTTAATAGATTTAACCTTCTGATTGCAAAATATATTGCATGTCTAAAACATAAATTTCAAGTTCAGAATATGTCTTGATGCTTTTATTTTTCTGAACTGTGAGGCACATTTTAGTGTTAATAAGTAATTTCACTGTTGTGGTCACTTGAATCTTAGATTTCCTCCAAATGGAACTTAAAGTGGTTAATTTTAGCAAAACAAATGTACATTCTATTGCAATGTAAAATGATGAACCAGGAATATGTTTTACAATGGTAAAACTGTACGTTTGTTGTTCTGCTCAGAGTTTGTAGATTTAAGAATTCTTTTGGTTAGTAAAACATACCCAATTCTTGGAAATGTTGCAGTGGAGAGATGATGGTTGATTCTAATTTCTGTAGAGAAAGAAGTGAAGTACACATGCAGACAAATATTTAAATTT
>JAVSBS010002398.1:32678-52222 GCA_033124195.1 Coracias cyanogaster | reverse complement strand
ATATTGAGGGTTTCTGCTAGTAAAGTCAATTTATAATTAAAATAGAATGAAATCAATCTACCATGCCAGGTATGTAGTTAATATGGTATATAAAAACCCTGATCTTTTGGATAAATCACATGCCAATGCTAACTTTATAGTCTTTTGCATGAGGCAACATTGGAGTTGTGTCCTAAAATACTCTACTATTAAGAGCTTGATAACTCTCATTTTCCACATATTTATTTAAGTATGTTTAAATGCATTAGAATGATAAAATGCAGAGGAGCTTTGCTCACATCTGCTCTTTAAAGTTCAGGTATTTGGGTCTGAATCTCTTGAAAGTTTTTTTTGTTTGTTGGTTTTTGTTTTGTTTTTTTTTTTTAAATGGAGGGGCTGGCTCCATGACAGCAATTTGTCCTTTGAAAGATAATGTGTATGGGTAAGTTATGTGAATTCTTCCATGCAGGTGTTTAGAAAAGACCCTTTTATCTTCAGATACAATTTATTTAAGACATGGTGAGAAATGCTTCACTGAACAAAATCAGAATAAGCTTTTCATTTGACTAATAGTTACTTGTCTGGGCAAATCTCAGGATAGATAGCTTCATGATCCATGGATCTAGAGAGACTTATTCTTCATTAGGTAAAGCTTAATGCCAGACTTCAGTTGCAAACTGTAGCAGAAGGAAACTTGCTTTCCTGATGATGCTTGGAAAGAGTCGTTTCTCTTGATGACTGCTTTGAGCAGGAAGTGAAGGGGGTGAAGCTAGAAACCGTACTTCATTTTCTATTCAGGTTGCAAATGGCTAATATGAGGAGGGAGAAGGGATTAAGCTAAATCATCTGCGTGCCCTGAGTAGCAGGGATGTTCAGAGCTGGCAGTATGAATACCTGGACTTATTTGTCTGTGTTACTTACTGTGGGTTTTCTCTTTTTCTCCCCAATATATCTCCCTGTCCCTTTTTTTTTTTTCTTTCATGCAGATTTGGGTGAGGAAAACCAGTGACAGCACAAAGATGAGAATCTATCTGGGCCAGCTGCAGCGAGGTGTTTTTGTGATTCGTCGACGATCAGCTGCATGACTGTATGCTCTTCCTTGGTCTTTTTTTTTTTTTTAACTGATAGACAAACCTCTAATGGGGAATGGCAGAGTCTGTTCACTCATCTTAGCAGCAGAGAACGCTGCCATGACCTCCTATGAGACAGTTTGTGGCTGGCCACAT
Organism: Coracias cyanogaster; assembly: GCA_033124195.1. Taxonomy (NCBI): domain Eukaryota; kingdom Metazoa; phylum Chordata; class Aves; order Coraciiformes; family Coraciidae; genus Coracias; species Coracias cyanogaster. The sequence goes on along the minus strand of JAVSBS010002398.1, from coordinate 51,017 downwards.
AATCCCCAGTAGTCCTTAAATCTTTAGTGATACCCAAGCACTGCCCTGGACTATTTCTGGATTTTGCATCAAGCTTCTGTACGCTTTCTTTGTTTGGGTGACTATTTAAGAAGACTTTGCATCATACTTTTTTCATTGTTGTTTCACAGTGCATAGATGGGACTTGTATGTTGAAAACAACGTAACATGTGTGTTTTGAATCAGCCTCGTGGAAGAAGCTTTGCTTGTCAAGACCTGAGGTTATTTGTTCATTTTGGGTTTGTTTTCCTGCGAGGCTTGAGATGTTGGGCAAAAGAAGATTCATCTTGCCAGCTTTCAGCTGCAGCTGAGAGATGTGTCTGTAATACTTGGTATACAACATCAGCTTTATTGGATGAACTGTTTAAAGACTTGAGCACTGAGGCTTTTCTAAGGAAAGTGTGAACAACTTAGAAACTGCTGAAAATCCAGTTGGTTTTAATGTAGCTAAGCAGTCATATGTGGTTCATGAGAAGCTTCCATTTCTCTTCACATTAACAAACCCTTTAATGAAAAAGCACAGAGTATTTCTATTTGCTGAAGTCATTTCCTGGAATAGGTGGATTGAGTGTAAACCAAAGGATTAATTAGCTGCATTTTGCAGATAGCAAGACTACGTGTATGCATATAACTTCTCATACACGTAGAGAGTCAAAAGGTAAATTGCACTTTCTTTACTGAAGCTCAGAGTAACAGGTCATGTTGGAATCCTGCTGACCGAGGATACTGGGTCTGTTGTATCTTCCAGAGAAGCCTGGTACAGAGTAGAAAGGGGCATTGATATGCTTGTGGTATAGAGCTGAAACCTTCATTCCCCAAAATGTCATGCAAAGGTTTCCTTTGAAGGGTATTTTAATCACTGCAGATAACACGGGTTTCTACACTTGCCCTCCAGTAGCACAAGTGAAAATGCTCAAGTGATGTTATTAATGTACTCCCTTCCCAGAATTTTAAAGGTCTGACTCTGGCATTCCTTTATTATTCCTAGTCCCTTGCCGATGGCTGAAGCCACCAGTACCACATGTGACTGCACTGGCACGAACCACGCAGCGCGCTGGCAATGCTGTCACATCTTTGCCTTTTGCACAAGAGAACGTTGTGCTCCTTTTGATTACTGGACAAAAAGTTGTAATTTCTGCCTTTATTAGTATCTGTCACTTTGTGGCCTCTTTTGTTTTTGCTTTTGAACCGCCTTCTTGTTCAGCGTCAGTCGAGCCTTTCTTTCATACCTGGATAAATGGAGTATTTTAAATTACTGTTTCCATTTCTTTTACTTACTGCAGTTCAGTAGTGGCCGCATCCCAGTTACTGATGTGTGTGTGGATCTGGAGTGGAATGTTATGGCTGAGTTTCTGATGCGTTGCCTCCATGGCTGAGACACCTTACCTGTTTTTACTGTGTTTAAAGCTTCAACTGGAGCTTTGGCGAGGAGAGGAGCAGGGTGTCCCATTTGCCACCCCTTGCAAACGTGGCATCTTTGCCACAGCGTTAGTCAGGTGGAAAGCAGCAGGCTGTATTTTCTCAAGTTAACAGCACACTTAATACAACTTAGAGTTCTCTGCACCTGCAACAGGCTTTTAATAAAGTGATGATGTACCAAACAGGATCTGACACTCCGCCTTAAAACGAACACCATAGTTCTTACAATAAAAGTATTTAGTTCTTATGTATATCATTTTATCAATATATATGTTCATGGAAATAGCTGGAAACTCTGGCTCAGTTTTGGGGAGCTATCTTGCCATCCTGCTGACAGCAGATGATTTCTCTGCTGTGGTGACGTTACCTGTTTTGGCGTAACTTTAAAGGTATTGATAGGAGTGCGTGAAGCACAGCAGCTCTCCTGGAGCCAGGCGTGGCATAGGCGCACATTGCGTAAGCTTAATTACATATCTTTGACACCACATCTTAATCTGCATCAGCAACATCTGCTCACCATCCCTGTTCCTTGGCAGAAAGGGGAAGAAAATCTGCTCTCACAGCCAAAAGCCTGTTTTTCCATCAACTGTGGCCTTATATTGCAGGGGGCAGGGAGGGTGGTGAGGGGTGTGGAGTGATGGGATGGGACACATGTTTCTAGTTCACACCCTAAATGGAATTTGAAGAGTCTTCTGGAAGTGAATACCTGTGGAACTGTTGCGCCATTTCCCTCTTCTGTAACTCCCCTGTGGACATTCAGCTGTGCTGAGAAAGTTGCTATTGATACAAGGAGTCTTCTTGTGTTGTTGCAGATAATCAAGGAGTGTAGCCTTGGACTCAAGTTGTGGTGATGAAAAAAACAATGAGAACAGAGAGCAGGGAGGGTGGGAGGGAAAAAAAATTAAGTGTTCTGTTGTATTGGAAGGAAATTCTTCACTCTGAGGGTGGTGAGGCACTGGCACAGGTTGCCCAGTGGTTTGTGGATGTTTCATCCCTGGATGTGTTCAAGGCCAGGTTGGATGGGGCCTTGAGCAACCTGCTCTAGTGGGAGGTGTCCCTGCCATGGCAGGGGGGTTGGAACTGGGTGATCTTTGAGGTCCCTTCCAACCCAAACCATTCTATGATTCTATGTTGTATTGGCTGGGGCAATGGGTTACATAAACTAATGTTTATCAGGGCAGTGCTTCAGCATGGAAGCCATCAAAACTTGATTGCAAACTCTTTCATGCCGATCTTGGATCTCCAGGGAAGATGTGTGAGGTTCCTTCTATCAATTCCCTGCCCACTGCCAGGTTTGCCAGTGCCGCTGGGTCACCTTTGGACTGTAATTTCTGCTTTTGGTGGTCCTGAGTTTGGGCTTGTAGCCCTCTTTGCTCACATTTAACTACCACACAAAGTATTTCATTTTAAGGGTACTCCATCCTTAGTTTCTTATTTGAATGAAGTGGAAGTATTTCTTACCTTCATTGATCACCATCAGAAGTAGCTCTCTCTCCTCTAACAAAGTATGTGAATATTGTATCCTGTTTTTTCAGGCTGTTCTGTAATGGCCTGTGCCATTCACAGGGCTGTGAGTGATAGAAAGGCAGCGCCTTATTGAGCACTCGGGGCAGCAGGACGCTTTTAATCCTAGAAGGATGCTCAAAACGTGTTGTGACGAGGATGAGGCGTGTGGAGATGCAGTGTATAGACATCAGCCGTAGAAATGAAGATTTCCTGCCACTGCTTGGAAAAATAGAGACGAGTTACTCAAGGAGAAGGACAAGATCTTGTTTAAATTCTAAGAGAAAATTGGCTTTTCTGTCTGCTATTTGCCTGTCTAACATCAGTCTTCTGAAGAATTCAAACTCTCAGTGAACAGAAATGGCTTTGCTACAGGTATGGAAAGATTTAATTCTCATGAACAGCATTTAAAGTAAATTCAAGAAATGGTCTTAACTTCTAACTTTGAAGAAAGGTGAACCTTCTGCCAAAAATAGACTTTTATTGAGGGTTACATTGTAGTTGATTGTTGACTCATATTAAATATTTTATTTCATTTCTTCGAGAAATGAACTGTGATGTTGATCAAGTGCAAAATAAAAAAGGTTCTCCCCCCACCCAGCCCCCAGCCTTTAGATGTTCAAATGGACAAGAAGTCAGATAAATGAACTAACTTCCTGTGGCTTTTTGACATCATGCTCACTGGAAGATTTCAAAGGAGGCTTTTTTCCTGCGATGAAAGCTAATAAAAGAAACTGTCTTTTTTAGCTCATTTGCATAGTCTGGAATTTTGTAGTGGCAAAGTTATTTAACAACAGAAGTCTTGGTTGCTTGGTTTTTTTTCCCCTACATTAAAAACCTAAAAGAGCAAGAAATTGCTATGACCTTTGTGAATAACAGAGATTCTTCCTCTTCTAGAAATAGAAAAATTCCAACACCTTTTAGGTTCTTGTTCCACGGAAAGAAATACTAAGTGCTAAATGATTGAGAAAATCTGAATGGGTGTTTGAGGTTGGTTTTTACTGGTTTTAGTTAGTCCAGTTCTAAAACCAGAAACTTAATGTATTGTAAAGTCTCTAGAAAACAAAAGAATGAGCATTTCCTTTTTATATGATTTACTGAAACCCCACTGTTGCTGGAACTTCACATTTCATTCAGTTGAACAATTCCACTATTTTAATCTTATGCTGAATTTGGGAAACACCTTTTAACATTTAACAACAGCTCAAACTTGGGAGGCCAAAGTATCTTGTAATACATGAAGTACCTACCTCTTTACAGTGGGGTCATGCTAGTGTTTAGAGTCCTCCTTTTTATGCGTGAATGATTCTCTGAAATATTCTGGATTTCAGTTGAGTTAATAAATGTGCATTAAGAGCAGTTTGGATTTATATTACTTCACTGAGAGCCAAAAAACCCCACAGAAGTCTTTGGGTTTTTTCGCTCTGACCCGATGTTAAGAAATCAGTGGAGGGGAGAGGTGCTCAGAGAAACCTGGGACCCTGGGACCAAAATGTAAATAATACTTAGGTGACAAAAGCCATGAATGCCAAACCTTTTCAATGGTGTGTGTATGTATAAGGAGGATGGATGTCCTTGTGTAAACAAGATGCAGAACAGCAATGCAGGAAGAGTTAAGCCCTAGATTCTAAAATAGCAATGCTTTGAGCAAAGCCAGTCATTTTGAGAGTTTTGGAACCAAGAGATCCAACCCCCTGGAAACAGCTCCTGATTTATTTAATCAATCAGAAATTTGAAACCTATCATTTGTCCCATGTGCCTAAGGTAGTTTTGTCATTTTTCATTTAGTCCTAATTTGTATCCACATGTTCTGCCCCAAATCTTGACAGAAAAAGAAAATCAGAATAGTGATGAAAAAGTTTTTTTCATTTCACTTTATTCATGTTACTTATTTTTACTGAGTTAGGATTCTTTTGACAGTGATGATTGCCTGCAGATGTCTGCTATTTTAATGGCTACCCCTGTTAATCCAAGCTAATGGTCTTTAATGAATACAAATGCAAATCAAGGTTAAAATCAGTGTCGCAAATTAAGGTTTCTGTTTGATGGTTTAAATCCTGTTTGAAATCGATGACTGAAAGGTGTCAAAGTGAAGACTGATGGCACTAACTGAACATGGGTTTGGAGAGCGGCTGGCTCAGGACTCCATGTCTGCTTCCTTCACTAAGTTAAAAGGTAGGTGGAATTTTCTGTTTGGTTGCTTTTTTTTCCCAGGGAAGTAGTGAATATCTGACAAATAATTGATTTCTGTTGACACAAATAGTTGAAGGTAGCTGCTGATCATGTCAGAATACTGAAGAATTATTCATTATAGGGAAGAAATACCCTTTTGCCCATGAACTAGATGTTAGTACATAATAGTCACATGGGTATTTTTTTCTAATGTGATTAGGAAGCAGTGTTCCAAACCTTGTACATCATGAGGCATCTGAATACGATGATACTAAATCACGTGATATAGATGCACAAAATTAGTATAAACACAGGAGGCAAATACTCTAAGGATTTCTGTGGTATTAAAAACAATCTCATCCATTGAGACTGGGAATGACTGAAGCCCTTGGTTTAAGACTGTCCTGAAGGCCATAAGACATGGCAGAAGAGTTTCACACAGAACTTGGAACCCAGAGATGTGTCCTCTATAATAGTATTTCAACACTAGAGTATTGATTAGATCTCATTTTGTACTAAGTGTGAAGTTTTGTGGTTCAGGAAAGGGAAAGGATGATGAAGCTGGCAGGATAGTTACCAGCCCTGGCGTGGTCTATTGGACTTGTTCTCTCCCAAGAGAATCCAGAACTATTGATCTGTTTCCTCTTTCATTGAAATGACCATTTTGAGGAGAGCTCTGAGAGTCTGGGTGAAATAGAGAAATAAAAGATCAGTCCTCTGGTCTCTGCCTGAAGATGGAAAACTGTTGACCCAAGGAAGGGACAGCTGGCCAGCAACCAGTGGGTGGCTCGGCCACAAGAGGGCTTTGTTCGCTGAGACTTTAATCCATCTGAGGCGATACGGGTGCTTGCTTGTCCTTCCCAGGCACTGAAAAGATGAGTGTTTAGCAGATATTCTGGGGTTCAAACTTGCAGCATTGGTGCTCTCTTCCCTGGACCTGTTGTGGTGTCTGGGCAAGGGAGGTGCAGCTTGTGGGAACACTGATGGTCAGACTGTTCTTTGAGGCAATGGCTGGGATTAGCATAGCGAGGGCTTTCTGGAGCATGCAGCAAGGTTGGGCACCTTGCTGTTGTGAGGCTGGCTTTCTCAAAGAAGCCTAAGGGTTTAATTTGCTCTGAAGTACTTTGAGAGCTGTAGGGAGCATCAAAGGTCCAGCAGCACATGTTCTGGACTGGCTTATTGCAGTGTCTTCTTCGTGTGGCTGCCCTCTGCTACCTGAGTGCTAAAGACCTTGGGGAACATACCAATGGAGTTGCCTTGCCATGGATGTGAACAGCCTTAACTGCTGGCTGCAGCCTTCACAAGGTGTCTGGTCCCTGCTTTTACCTTTTCATCTCACGAAAGGCATTAATCCGCAAAGCATCTGAGCATCCGCAAATCTGAGCAGAGGGGTCTTTCCCTTTCCATCATCATTGGAGCATGGGGAAAGCCTCACTCTTCTTCCAAAAATGGGGTTATTACCTTCTGTGTTTTTTCAGGCTGAGTGCACTCTCTAGCTCCTGACAAGTCTCAATGGAGCTCTTGAGGTGCCACTTAGTGCTTGAGCTAAATGCTCGAGTCTTTTGGGACCTTGTTACAAAGGACATGGTGTCAGTGCTGCTCCTGTGCTCTTGACTGGTTTAATGAGCCTCTTAAACAGTTTTGGGGAAGACCTCAGTCTCCTGGGTGACCTTAATGTCCCTGTTTACTGTCTCATTACATGGCTCAGCTGACGGAGCAGTGGCAGTGCTGGAAGCAGAGCAGCCTGCTGTAAGCACCAACGCTGTGGCCTGTCCCTTCTCAAGCAGAAAGCAGAAGACTGCAGTTTGTGGTGCCTGCGCATAACAAGTGGGTGTTTTGGAGGCAGAGGCTCCTTGGGCCCCATGGCAGTTCAGAGGTGGGTAACCACAAAGGTGTTTGCACCAGTGAAAAGGGTTTTCTTTGCTTAATTGTAAAATGGTTTTGGTTGGAAGGGACCTTAAAGATCATCTCATCCCAACCCCTATGCAGTGAGCAGGGACATCTGTAACTGGAACAGGTTGCTCAAAGCCTCATCCATCCTGGCCTTCAATGTTTCCAGGGCTGTGGCATCCATGATTTCTCTGAACAACCTGTTCCAGTTCCTCACGCCCTGTGAGGAGTGAAGAACTTCTTCATTGCATCTAATCTAAATCTACCTTCTTCAGTTTAAAGCCGTTGTGTCCCATACTATCATCACAAGCCCTTGTAAAAAGTTCCTCTCCAGCTTTCTTGCAGGCTCCCTTTAGGTACTGAACGTCGCTGTAGGATCTCCCTGGAGCTTTCTTTTCTTCAGGCTGGACAACCTCAACTCTCTCAGCCTGGCCTTACAGCAGAGGGGGTTCCAGCCCTCACATAATTTCTGTGGCCTCCTCTGGCCCCGATCCAACAGGTCCATGTCTCTCCTGCGCCGAGGACTCCAGAGCTGGACCCAGCACTGCAGGGGAGTCTCGCTCTCAACCTGCTACCTGCGCTGCTTTGAATGCAGCCTAGGATGCGATTGGCTTCTGGGCTGTGAGCGCACGTTGCTGGCTCACGTTGAGCTTTTTGTCAACCAACACTGCCAAGTCCTTTTCAGGGCTGATCTCAATCCGTTCTCTGCTCAGCCTGAATTTGTGTTTGGGTTTGCCCAGCTCCATATGCAGGACCTTGCACTTGGCCTTCTTGAACTTCATGAGGCTTGCATGGGTCCTCCTCCAGCAACCAATGGAGTTGATGAGCACTGAGATCCTGCACTCTCCCACTGGCCTCTGGAGCTGCTCCTCACTCAGGTGAACCTGCTAGTTTCATGTCCTCACCCCACGTACTTTGCTCACTGTGCTGCCATCCGCTCCCATTTCCAATTTCACACTGACATGCTCTTGGTGTGTTTATAAATGTATTCTCTTATGTCAATCTACGAAAAAGCAACCAAATGCGTTCTAGAGAAATCTTTCTCCTCTGTGTCCTGTTGCTGTGGCAATCTTTGCTGCTGAGCAGAACAGGTGGGAGAAGCCAGCACTGGTCCAACAGCATCCTGCTCTCCTGCATGGCCAGTGCTGTGAAGGACATCCAGTGCCTGCCACCGCCTGTCTTGGCAGTGATTTTTACCCCCACAGTGTTCTTGATACACAAATCTCAGTGGTTTCTACAGAGAGAAGTAAATGAGAACGTACTTGATTACTCAGCTGGGGAGGTTGAGGCAGATCCTTGGCATGGGATCTGCTAAGGCCTGAGAGCTGTGTCTGTTACTCAGCTGGAAATGCCCTTCTTCCTTAACTTTGCTTGTGCTCTGGACTGCAGGGCAACTTCATCTTCCTTAAGGCTTTGCTCTAGGCTCTCAGCTATGTGAAAGCTTCATCTACACCTCTCAGCACATAATCTCTTCTTCAGCATTACCCTCTTGTCTCTTTTCCACCCAACTGGACAGGCTAAGGCTCAGTCCAGAGCAGCTGACCAGATGATACCTGGATAACGAGTTACTGCTGATCAGCTGCGTTTGGTAGTTGACTGTGAGAAGCTGGTTGCAAATCCTAAGTAAAAATGTGTTAGCCTAAACTGCTGGAAGAGAGCATGTTTTCCTTTGCAGTAGGTGGAGAACATGGGGAAGGTCTGTTAATCAGATCTGTCAGTGATCAGCTGACAGATGGCAACTCACTGGGGATAATTAATCATTTGCTTGTGCAGGATGTTGACTATGGAACAACAGTGTCTGAAGATTCCAGCAGAAGGGTTTCATGTGAGACAACTCAGAGGACCTGAGCCCCCTGGAAAGGAGGATCTCTCTCTCCAAGCTGGACCTCACTAGCTAGAGACAATTAAGTCCATCTTCCTGGGGATCATGGGCTTTCTGCCTACTACCTTTGGCTTTCCCAGGGCATTGTGGAGCTAACGGTTTGCAAAAGGAAGGAAGAAAAGCTGGCTGACATCTGTGGGTTTGATCTGCTGTGAAGGGTTTCTGCCCCCAGCTCGGGGAGAGGGGGAAAGTTGGTTGGTTGTTTTTTTTTTTTTAAAAACAGGGGAAAAAAGTGGATGCTTTTGAGTCTGGTCTGTCGCCCTCAACTGCGTTTTCTGCTTAGGAAAGAGTGAGCTGCTGTGAGTGAGCAGCAGTAGAAGGCCGAGACGCCAATGGCCAGTGCCACCGAGGAGCAGAGCATCTTCTCCAGGTCTGTGCTGCCTGCAGGGCTGTCGGCTATTTTGAGAGACATGGCAAAGGTGGTGTTTGCAGACAGCACTCGCTCTCCCAGTGCACCTCAAGCTCTGGGTGAGAGGGTAGAGGTGAAGCAACCTCTGTGTCTTTTTTTTGTAATGCTTTTCTCTATCTTCTCAAGACTCTCCTTTCCCAAGGCAGCTGTCTTGGTAGGGAGGGTGAAGCACAAGCAGACATAGTGCTGGCAGATGAAGCTGATCAATGAGTGGAAACCCCTCCCTTCCTCTGAGGACTCTGCCTACAATTTGAAGAGGCGGGGAGAAGAGGCACCTGTACCAAGGATTTGTCAGGCTTGTTCCTAGCAGATAAGTTGAGTTTGAGTGGCTTGACATATGATGTATAGATGTTTGCCTAATGTTTACTGAAAGGGAGAGAATTTCTAGCCATCCTAAAAATTAAACTTTGTGCAGTGCTGCATTTGCTGAGGGAAAGTGTGAAGGTGCTGTAAGAATGTCAGGCTTGTCTGGATCAAGGGTCCTGCAGAAGACAAGTGGCATTAGTGTGTTTGAGGATGTTTCATTTAGAAGTAATGAAGTCCTTGGCCTTTTGGGGGCCCTGATGAGGTAGGAAGCCTAGAAGGGGTATGCTCTTTGCACCTGGGAAGGCAGAGACACTTGCAGAGGGAGAGGGTCAGAACAGGTTTTTTCTACTACAAAATCACATCAGACGGATGTGAAGAATTGTTCTGAAATTACATTCATGTACCTGCATCATTTTAGGGAAGTCTGTTTTATCGCGTAAGACTAAGTGGTTTGCTTCTAGGTGAGAAAGGGGCTTGGGTCTGAGTTTTAAATTGAAAGGTGTTCAAGGCAATGCACACAACTATTGTCTGCTCTGTGAATCCTCACATAGATTTATGGGGCCACAGAAATGAGTAATGAAAAAAATACCAGGAGACTTCTTGCAGCCTCCAGATCTGTAAGGCTGAAAGTCAGCACACACAGTCTTTCATCTCTGAGAGAAACTTGCTGAGAAAATGCCCCCTCGCAGAACCGTAACTGTGTATAAATGTTGGGGTTTTTTTCCCTTGCAGAGACAGGGTATCTGACTGGAGATGTATTTTCTGCATGAGACAACAGGCATGGAGCTCCTCTTGGTAACTTCATTTTGGTATTAAAACATTCCAGATAATGCTGTTTCTCTTCTGAATTCTTCCAAGCTTTTACAACAGTGGAATAATTATTTCATTTATGAGCAATTTGAGGCAAGGGACTGCGATTGTCGCAGCCCACACTCAGCACCGGTGGCAGAGGCTTTCTGTTTCCCTCAGCTTTCCAATAAGCAAATAAAACTGCATCTGTTAATCACCCTTCCTTTGCAAAATCTACTTATTTCATAATCTCTAATGCCGAGTTGTATGATAACAGGCTAGGAGGCTGAGTCGATGTTGCTCACGTTAAGGGTTGGCCTTATAAATACAGATTGATTGCTGGAGACCTCTTGTTGGTGTCGGGGCTCGGTATATGCAGTATTTAAAATTTGCTTTTTTAGTGGGAACTTCCTATTGTTGTAGGGATTTTATTTTGGCCTTGGACCCCTTCTCTTCCACCACAAGCTTAATGAGATCCTTTGTCGTTCTCTAGGGAAGCTTTCAAACTCTGGGCTGTGGTTTTGAATTGGCTTTAAATAAAAGGTGTTGTGCTTCTGAAGTGCCCGGCCCAAGGGCTCTTGAGCACTCCACCCGCAATCCCAACAGCCAGCAGACAAAGCCATTAAATGTGAAGTGCCTGTGTGGGACTACCTGGCAGAAAGCTGCAGGAGAGTGTTTGCAGCTGAGTCCCCTAGGAACACGCTTTGTCTGAAAAAACACTCTCAGCAGGTGATAACACTGTTGGAAGAAGTCAAGGTAAATCTTGTTGATTCACCAGACAAGGCATTGTCTCCCTTTGTGGTGGATCTAAGCCACTTGAATTTCTAGTTTTCGTGACTAATGGCCTTGGTGTCTTATATTCTAAAAGCAGATATGTAGCCTTGAGGGGTCATATCTAATTTCTTCAGTTACATTTGCAGAGTGAAACCACATAAATGTAACTCCTGCATTGCCTGTGAGCTCCTCCAGCCTTCATCTCCTGGCATCTCTTCAATTCTGAGCACGTAGCTTCATTTTACCTCTTGGTACCACACCAGCTGGAACAGCTTCTTCCAGGGTGGGAGTCTTGCGTGCACGCTTTACTGAGCGAGGAGAGCGCTTGGAGATGAATGTGCACTTCCCTCCTGTGGCTTAGAAGGCTGTATCTATATTTTTAGGGTTTGTTTTTTTCTTTCTCCGTCTTATTGAGGTAGGAAGGGAAGATTATAGCACTTGATGATTTAATCAACATAATCTCCAGATAAAACATGCTTATGTTATACTACTGGGAGATATTAATTTATGCTGGCTTGCTTTCCTAAGGTAAATTAAATCATTAGTTTTAAGACTGGATTAGGTGCACATGTCCCCTGCCTCTTAAAAAGGCAGTTCAGTAGTTCTTAAAAGCTTCTTGCTTGGCATTTCTTAGGAGTCATCAAGTCCTTTCAGTGCAAGTATCCCAAAAAGGGGAATCGAGATGCAATGCTTAAAGGTGCAACCGCCAGCTCCACTGTAGCTAAATGCCTCTGTGCTGACACAGGACCTGTCAACGCCTTCTGCCTCCTCCTTTACCCAATAATATTATTCCACCAGCTCATTAATTCAGTGAGAAGGTTTTGCCCCAGGTCTAGGGAACCAGCACTTGCTCCTTTGATCCAACCTGTACCTAGAGCATCTGCTCTCTATTGATGGGGACCTGAGCTGTTGAGTAGGTGTTGGACATGGCCAGGGCAGGTGGTTGGTGTCTGAACCTCTCTCCTACTGGAGAAAGCATAGGGCCATCCAGGATGATACCTTGACTTGTGCTTTAAAATACACCTGAGCAGAGCTATAACCTGGCTGTTAGGTGATCTTGGAAGTGCCATCAGCCCCTCTGAGCTGGCAGGACATTCACCAAAGTGTATAGGTGAAGCTCTAAGTGCACAACAAAAATTAAAAGCAAAAGATCTTCACTGAGGCGAGTGGGAGATGTTTCGACTCTTCCATAGAGTCAGGGAAGCTGAGGCACAGTCTGCCTCTCTTTGGGGAGGGCAGTAGCAGAGAGTAAAATTTGGACACTGATGCCAGTGGCCCTTCCTGGGGTGACGATGTAGAGCAGATGTACTGAGCAGAGCCAGCACAGCCGTTCCTCTTAGCAATGCCTGGTGCAGAGATGCTGGCTCTGCACGTTGAGGTGCCGTGTCTGCTTGGACGGCCAGCAGCTCTGGTGAGGAAACCAGGCCCTGCTGCTGAAACAGACGGGAAAGGCTCCTTACGACCCAGGGGGAGGAGAGATGATAGAGGCCCTCACAGCAATTTCAAGACTATTAAGAATGTGATAATGAGGCGTTTAGTGCACCATTTTTCAGCACTTCACTCCCCCACCCCCAGTTCAGCCCGTGCATTAACACTCTCCATCCCAGGAGGACAGTAAACACTCTGCTGGTGCTGTAACTCCATTTATTCTGCATCTGGGCATCACCAGGGCTGGGGCATGCACAGGTGGAGGGGCTGAGGAGAGAAGGTGCCTTCCCAGAGAGCTGGCTCTGTTATCCATCAACAGAGACATGAGTTCTATCGAACGAGCGATTGCTGGTCCCCCAGACCTGGGGCACAACCTTCTCATTGAATTAATGAGCTGGTAGAGGAGGAGACAGAAGGTGGAACTCACTGTTGCAGGATGCTCTCCAGCCAGCTATGGGCACCAGCTTATGTGCTTGCGGAAACTCTTGTGTAAGGTGGTCTCAGTGCACCTGGGGAAGGGCCACCATCCAGGTGCAGTTTCCTATAGTTTCCTAGTGCTGTTTTCCTTGGTACAGTCTGTCCTTTGGCCCGATTCTGCACAGCCCTTCCCTTGGCTGGTGAAATCTTCCACTGCTTTGCCTCTCTGGATCCCTGGACCATCTGCTGCTGCACCACAGATCCTGGCTGGCTCCTGGGGAAATTTCTGATTGTTCCTGTGAGTGGGTTAGTAGCTCCATGGAGGTCAGAAGAGGGATGAATCCACAAGGTTTTAAATCATGCCGAGGGGTGGGAAGCAGCATGCAGGGGTGGCCTGAGGTGGCTGTGCAAAGAGCAAGTCCTCCTTCCTTCCTGATTTTGTTTTTGCTGTTTGGTTATATAGAGGCATTTTCCTGCTTGAATATTTAGAGGCAAGTGTATCTCTCCCTCTGCATAGTATGTTTGTAGCTGATTTTTAGTGTGATGCTCTAGCGCTGCAACTAAATGTTAATGCAGGTGTGCGGTGCTGATGCAGTCTGCTTTGGACTGGGCAACTCCTGGAGGTCTGTACGCGCTTGGGGAACAAAACCAGCTGTGTAACGTGGCCCTTTGCTACCCTGTAGATGTGTCTGTTGGTACTTTCAGACTCTTCTCCATCCCCACCTCGCCACCGGCACCCTCAAGAGGCATACTTGGGGCTGAGCTCTTGACCTTTAACTTGCTGTGTGGTTCTGTGTTCGACATCTCATGGTCTTAGTTTTAGGGGCTGTGTGTTTCCCCTGGGGGATGGCCGGGGGGGAAGCCTCGCATAAGGCAGAGATCACCTCCCTGCTGCTGTGCCACAGGTTAGACGGGCAGGTGGCTTTGCTGTTGGGAGAGGAGATGAAAAGATCCCAAACTGGTATTTTTTACTTCTGACTGCCAGACATCAAGGATCTGTCACTGGCAGAGCAAAAGGGGAACAATATTATTTTTGGTTTGATCAGGCTGTTTTCCCTCTCCAGGTTCCACAGGCTCCAGCGGGGCTCACTAGGCGTGAAGTGCTGCTGAACGCTTGCTCTGATTTACCTCTTGCCTTGTGCAGGTTATTCACAAGGGGCACAAGTGCTTCTTTAATTATGGAGGAAGTGTTTATAGTCTGTTGTACTGGCAGAGACCTGGGGGCAAAGCTGATGTGCAAAATGTATTTTGACTTGGTTTAATGTCTTTTTCAGGCTGCTGATGCCTCTTCTGTGTTTCCCTGCCAGTCATCCAAGCATTGTCCCACAGCCACGGAGGATCAGGCACATCTCTGGAGATCTTGTGGTATCCCTTTGTGGTCTCTGCTCCCAAACTCCAGTCCTAAGTCTGCAGCCTGGAGGAGAGAGCCAAAGCCAGTGAGTTTAAAAGCCAGAGCAGGTGAGGAGGAAATACCTCCTTTCTAGGAGGTCAGGCACACTGTGAGCAGCACTGGGAGATGCTGGATCCCACAGACATTGAGCCATTCCCCCTTTCTCCATCCCTGCTGCTTCCTAGCAGAGAGAGATCAAATCAAAGCCGGCAGGATTATTTATTGAGGTGTTTGTTTGAAGTTGAATGGACAGGAATAACGTCACAAAACTGGAAGAGAAAGAGCTTTTTAGCTCTCTTCCTTTCAACAAAATAGCAACTGCATCACTGCGTGCCACAGGGATGTCAGGGCGAATCTGTTTCACTGACAACAAGATTGTTCTGTCTAGACAGGGAAGCGCTGCTGAACTCAGTGAGCCTGCAGAATAATTTAAAGCCAAAATACTTTACAGACATTAAATTTGAAACCTGGGTTGACACAGATGATGCTTGATGGATAGTTTATGTGGGGGTGGGGTGGTGGCTGGCTTTAAGATGGAACATGATGGTGATGATTGACAGTTGTCACTCTGTGACCCAGTGGCTGCCGACTTGTCACCTTTCCTAGACAAGCTTTTCTATGAGGGTGGGTCCATCGAGGCATCCGGGTGACCTCATGGAGCTCAGTGCAGGGCTCCTCTGCAGTACTTGGATTTACCTTGAATGTTGTTCCTAGGCAGCATGCCCAGCCCTCGGTGCCTTGTCCCCGCGTTCTGTGGCCACCCCACCACCTGACCACCGCTGAGGGATGCGGGAGCAGGAGGGGTTGTGTGGAGGGGATATGAGCCTCGTGTTCACCATCTGCCTGGAGGGGCTGGCAGCCAGGGCTGTCTGAGGCAGAGAGATGTGGTGGTGTGACTGCAGCCCAGCTGGCATAAGGAATTTACTTTCCTCTGGCAGGAAAAGATGAAATATTAAAAGCATGTCTTAAAGGCTGGAATATATATATATATTTATTTTTTTTACCCCATTTCTGAGGAGGGCTTCTGCTCAGCAGCACTACAGTGTTGCTCAGAGACAGCAGCTGGTCAGAGCAGGAGGGATAGCAACCATCCAGAGAGAGCAGAGAGTGGGGCTGAAGGGAGAAGAGGAAGAAGAGGCACATCTCAGGTGCCCTGATGCTTCAGTGCCACCATATCCTGTAGGACTTGTGCTTTAGTCTTATTTGGCCTCTGTTCAATTGCAGGAAATAAAAACTGTATTCTTGTTTCTGTCTCTACAGATGAGGGCAGTGCCCCTCTGAAGTAGGAGGACACCTTCATGTGACCACTCTCCTTGGATTAGTGAGGAGCAGAGGGCTCAGCCAAGGCTTCTCTCAGCTCCCTCCAGAGAAGTCCTGCTGGCTCCCAACTTGCCATTTCTGGTATCCTGGTGAGTCCAAGTCTCCTGAAGAGTTCCTGATGACTTTCTGATGGGGTGATGGTGTGAGGTTTCTCCCCAGGCCAAGGTATTCTATTTGCTTTTGCTGGTGGACCTAGGGGCAGGCTGTCAAGGGTGAGCATTGCTGTCAGGCAGCAAGGTACACCGACAGAGACATACTGTGTCCTAAACTTAACAAAATTTGAGGCCTTTTTTTCCCAAGCAGTCACCAGACACTGTGTGCCTTCATGCAGCAATTCAGTGGTTGAGTGGGCAGCAGGAACCAGCATCCCAAATGATTGCACTTGCAGGGAGTGCAAGAGGAGAGCTGTCTGTGAAATATAGCAGAGAGGGGGAACCAAGGTCTATGCCTTTGCCAAGTGAGGAGTTGGAGGGAACCAGTTCAGGGTGTTCAAAGCTTTTCCTTCTGTTTCTTCCATTGACATCTCTTTTCTGCTCTTCTGCTGGGTCTTGGCCAGATTCAGAAATAATATGGGAAAGGGAAGATGCAAATTCAGCATGGCAGGGAGTGGGGTAGGAGCAGTCTTAACTTTACACCTCTGCAAACACTGGCAGTGAGTGCTACTTACTTGCTGATCAAGGATGTACACAAACAAATCACACTGGGGAGACAGTCGCTTGCTCAGGCTCACAAAATGGGTCAGCAGTGAAACAGAGTAAGACTTTGACTCCAGCTCCTGCCTTTCCTCTTAGTCCTTGTCTCCTGCATCATCTCTGGCAGGACAGGGTGGGGGCAGGCAGCAGAAGGGGGCCCTGATGTCACCCCTTCCAGCAGTCTTGCCCTCTGTGTTCCCGTGCCTGCCTCCCCACTGCTGCCTCATGAAAGACCCTATGATTAATTACACTGCTTCGCGGCCTCCAAAATTTATTTAGGCTTTTATGTTTTCTGCTGCTGCTTACACAATGGCAAATCTGCCGTGGCTGCATCCCAAGCAGGTGGCAGCTAATAGGTCAATAAAGTGAATCGCCCCATTAGAGCTGTCGAGCTGGGCTGCCGGGAGCCAGGCAGGTAGAGGGGAAAGCTGCGGAGAAGTCAAGACAGATCTGCTTTAGCAGAAATGCATCTGGCTATGCTGGCTTGCAGGAAATGGCTCACTTCCCTGATAGCATTCATTGCTTTAATAGATCAATATTTCCACTACGGTTTGTCTAGCTTAAGCTTTCTTCTCCCTGCATCCCATGGTCTCCTAAAAATTAGTCTAATAGGACTTTTTCATCTCAGAGAGCTTTGGAAATTATTTTGCTTAAATATTTTCATTGCCTTTTCCTTGGGGTGTACAGAGGAGGAGGGCTGGGGAGATTGTCAGGTGAAGGAAATGGAGAGCTTCAAACCACAAAAAAATCCTTCTGAAAATGCTGCCAAAGGCATGCAGAACTCGGCTCCACTTGAAACAGCTAGCAGCCATCCTTGCAGGTTTGGAAATCACCTCTGCCTCTAAGCACCTTGGTTAGTGCTGCTGTTGAAGGGCTGGGTTTGGCCTTGGGCAGATAAACCACCCTTGTACCTGCTTTTCAGAAGAGAATGAGGCAGGTGTGACTCCCTTGCCCTGTGCAGGGTCTCTGCCCCTGCCTGGAAGGGAGCAGGCTTGTTTGGTGGTGCTGCTAATGCATCGGCAGTGGGAATCTGCTCCTGGTGGCCCGGTGCAGAGCTGCCTGCTTTGTACCACTTCCCTGAAGGAAGGGGAGTGGCAGCTGTGTTCGAGTGGCAGTGCTGCTACTCAGGGCCCTGTTCTGTTTGCTTCCTGCAGCGTGGCCGTGTGCTTTCCTCAGGCTGGTCAATGACTCGCTCTGATCCTGCTCTGGGATGCTCTTGGGCTGTGTCAGCGGGATGCTGAGCCTACGCAGGCAATGGTATTGCCTTGTGATGCTAAAGCTGCTACGTCCACCTCTGACTTAGCACCAGTGTGTGAGGGTGTGCGTGCTGCCTTCATGTGCTCTGCATACGGTGCCTCCAGCAGACTCCATCCTCACTGGAAAGGCAGCTCAGATGCCCTGGCTCCTCCCGTTCTCTCCCTGTTAGTGCCGTCCTGTTGGGTTTTACTGTTTCTGTAGAGATGGTTTGTATAAATTGAAGCTGGTTATATGTATTCTATAAAATGTTGTAGATATTTTGCACTGGCTGTTACCTCCCAGTGCGTGGTGAGCAATTCAGCTTAAGGAATCATCCCTAACACTATCATCTCTATTGCCCATCCTTCCTGATGAATCTGCTCCCTCTGGGATGGCCGAGCCCAGCAAGTGAGCTAGACCCGTTGCGTGGGTGTGCTGGGTGTGCAGAGCTTATGCTCAGGGGCTGCTCGCAGGGTTCTCAACATCAGGCTATCAAAATAACCCCAAGGGATGCTTAAAAAACCATGGAATTATCAGAGCTCTCATGCCACCAGCCTTGGGAGTCCCTGGGCTTTTTCAGCACTTTGGGGACTTGGTTTCAAGTTCTTCTGCCCAGCTTGGAGGGGAGAAATTTGCTAGAATTTTGTGAGCTAAAGGCCCTGTTGTTTGTTTCTTTGACCTGAGGCTGGACCAT